>JANHGO010000012.1:4705701-4723346 GCA_024606505.1 Aquila spilogaster | reverse complement strand
ATTACAAACTCTGCACAAAAGGCCAGTCTCACAGGGAACATGTAGCCTCCTAATTAGCCAAGATTTCAAAGGCAGACTGAAAATTGAGATGTTGAGGGTCAGGGAGGGAAAAATGTGAATACACTGCACTGTGAGCATATCTGACAGCGGGACTGACAAGCAATACATAAAGAGTTTACTTCGGCGAAGTCTGGGGGGTAGCGCTCATCTATCCAGGGCAGGCGTGCCGCCGTCTGCCGGCAACAGCGCGACTTATTTCAGGGGAGGCACCAGCGAGACTTGCTTGCGCGGAGGCGACGGGGTCCTGTAGCTCCTCTAACCAAGGAGTTCCTAAACTTTTGCAAGGTGCACACGCAGCCGTGTTCCAGGGAGGCACTGCCCTGGGATGCAGCTGGCAGCCGGCGCTGGAGCTTTATCTGCTGGGAGAGCCACGGCCGCCTCCGGGGCTCAGGGATGGGGAGCAGCCCCTTGAGATGCCGACTGGCAGTGCAGCATTTTCTCCCCGAGTCCTGCGAGATGCCAAGTCTGGCTGCGGTCCAGCGAAGCACTTATGTGTGCATTTAACTTTAAGCACAGGAGTAATCCTGCTGATTTCATTAGGGCTACTCACGCGCTTAAGGACTTGGCTGATTTGGAAAAAGAGTGCTCAGCATGAAGCAGGACCAAGTCCTATATCGCGGGGCACGACCTTGCAAAGCCTTTCAGCATCTTCATTTTTCCAACTATAAGTGGAAGCAATAAGACCTGCTTCCCACCGTGCCCCCACACCGGCCGGTGCGGTGGCAGAGCCCTGCAGCCGACACGAGTGGAGTTACCCACCTGCCTCCGGACAGGCTCTTCTCTTTCCTGAGACACGAGACCTGGCCGCGGGCGTTGCAAATCCCAGCAGGAGCATCGGTCCCCGGGCACCGCAGGCATGCCTGCCGGGGCTCCAGACAACATCCCGGGAGATGCTGTGGGAAGCGTTTCCTCACCCAGGCCTCCACCCAGATGCTATTGTAATCTTTATCTTCAAGCAAGAGACAGGGAGTCTGCCAGCATGTGGCTGGTGTTGGTAGAAACCGTTGTCATAAGCTGACTAACAGTGGAAAAAGGCTGCATAAGACAATGCCTGTTTGACTTACTTACAAAGTAGAAATACGATTGCAGCACTGATTTCTCTTCCCTTACATTGTGTCCCTGTGCTACTGCCTCCTGAGGAGTTTAGAAGCTGATGGTTTTAGTCCCTGAGAGAGTATTTTTTTCATCATAATTTACCGATCACGTCCCAGAGCTAAACTCCCATGCCAGTAGCAACTTTTTTAGGGGGCACCAATTTTTTTAAGGGGTACCTCCCGTTATCCTTGCTTGTTGAAAGGACCCTTTCAGCTCAGAGCAAACGATCCCCAGGGTGGCACCTCCTTGTCCAGGAGCTCTGGACGAAATCACCTTTGGCATGTGCAGGGTCCTGTAAGGAAGGTGGAAACATCTCCGTGGGTGGTGGAGGGGACAGATTGTGGAAGTGAAGCCACTGAGTGTTTAGATGATGGTAAAGAGAGAGAAGATCTCAGCAAGAGCCCGAGGGACTGCAGTTGAAGGAGGTCTAATGGCTCTAGCAATTGACAGGGTGTCTGCTCCCATGTGGGGACAGATCTTCTCAGTGATGGGCCTCTTTGTGCAGACCTGCTTGCTTGTAGACTAAACCTGCTGGTGCTAATACCGCTTGGCAGACAAACGCTGGCAGCATCTCCCTGAGAACAGACCTGCTTACGGCATACTAACCCCACAATTCAGGCTCAATACAATTGAGGTTGTGGATAGATAGCCACTGATTTCAACATAGCAAGCCAAGTGATAACATTCTTGAAGGACACTGAAAGGCCCAGAATCCAAAAAATCTGAGATCTTTTAGAGACTGAGAATACTTAAAATGTGTTTGGGAGAGAACTGAGAGGGGTGAAAATGCTAAAAGAAATCATCCTAAGGAAAAAAAGTTGTCTTCCTACCATTGATAGGAAGGGACTCCACAGAGGAGTGGGATCTTGGAGAGTGAAGTTGGTCCCCCATCCCACAAGGAGAGAAGGGCTTGGAAGTCATGCTGGCTAAAAGTGCCATACCTCCAGGGTAAGAGTATGTAAGTGAGCAAGCCGTGAGATATGTAAGCCTCGTTTGCCAGCCTCCTGCAGCTTGGGCAGGGGAACGCAGAGGCAGGAGAGAAGAACCACATTGCATGGGCCACGTAATGGCTGCTGCACTTTCAGCAAGGTGTTTGCTCTGATTAGCTGTTTATCTCTCGTTCTGTAGGGTGGTGGATAATTTTAAACTTAATATTTTTGGGTCAATATTGCTCGAAGACTTGGTAAATGATATTAAGAATTAACTAGAAAAGGACTGACAATAAAAGTTGAGAAATGACAACGCCATTGGGGTCCCTGAACCCTGTAGTGCCAAACCTGCAAAGCTCACAGCTTTTTGTCACTTATTGGGCAATGCCAGTAGCTGCTGGTGCTGCTGTGGGATAGGGACTAGGCACCATAGTCATCCCTGGAGCGCACTTGAAAAGTGGTTAGAAAAGTGGCTAGTGTGAGAAGAAATGTTCATTTCTCTGGAAAGGTAGAGAAAACGCTTGATAAAAAAAGTTTTGTTAAAATTACTATCTCTGGATTATTGTTTGCTGGGAACAGAGTATGTGATTCTGATGTATTTTTTAATAACAAAGAAAGATCACCAGACGTGGGAATAAACAAGAGTTATTAATATACTTCTTGTAAGGATGACCCCTTGATCTGCCTGCAGCACAGATCTCCAGGGCTCTCAGCTTGTCTCTGCCCTTTCCCTCCCCGTCTTAACCTATTTGTGCCCAACCTGCCTCTGCTGCAGCCAGGGCACTCATTCCTGACCTACGGACAGGGCTGTTGAGAAACTTTGATTAATTAATGGTTGTAGAGCATTTCTGGGTCTTTGCATGAGAGGCACAATGGATATATAAAGTCCTGGGAAGGAGTTGCAGTGATGTGATGTTTATGTACAGAAAAACTAAAAAGTCAAGTTTTCTTTCTTAAAATGTTCTTTTTTGCCTCTCACACATGAAATAGTTATTGTAGAGTGTTTTGTTGCAACCTAAGGACAGTTATTCAAAGGGCAGGGAAATCGGTGTAAATCTTAAACCCTCTCTATTGCTGTCATGTAATTAACTTCATGTTTTACCAAGATTATCTCCCCAAATGAATTACAAGAATAATACGGTTTCAATACCGTTCATTCAGTAATTAATCTTTGCAGGGAAGAAACTTCATTTCAAGTGCTAGTAAAGTATATGTAAAATATTAATCAGTGTTGAACTAACAACAGACCACTGGATGCCATCCAGGACAGATGAAATGCGACCACTTGCATGCACTTCTCAAAAGCAAGAATTTTATCCAGACATTTCAAAACTCCCAGGAAAGCCAGTAAATTACAGATATGCTGAGGGAAATCATGCTCAGATTTAAGAATAGAGTATTGCCCTGCACATTGTAGAAAAGACACGAAGAAGAATAAAATGTAAAATATTTCTTAAAGTTCAAATGGAGCAGTCTGTCTTGGAAGACAAAAAAGATGATAAAAAAAGAATTGGGAAGTCCAAGCTGGCAGTTATTAGAATAGCAAAAACATAGTGCTTATGTACATAATGGTTTAACTTAGATTAAAAACCATAACTTATCTGAAAACACTCCTTTTAGTACTTTGGAGGTTAAATATGGTTCATAGCAGCTCTCACAATTAAATTGTTTTTCCCTCGCTTCAATAAAGTATATTAAAAATCATTTCCTGAAAAGTAACAAAAGATCATTATTTTGTTTGCAAACCGACACCACGTTAAAGGGAAAATGTGCAGCAGCGGCGCTCGCACAGCACCGGGGCTTGCACGCCGTGAGCCGAGATGCAGAAAGCAAGCAGCCCTGCACCTCTCCTGATAAGAGCAAGGTGTTTCATGAGCAGGACCCGAGGTGCGGTACCGTTTGCACCAAAGGAGCCCATTCCTTCTTGAAATCGCTGCGACGGCGCGATGCCACGGCAATGGAAACCCCGTCAGCTGCATCCCTTTCCTCCCCGCAGCCCGTTCCCGCGCAGCACACGGGGACCTGCTCCGGGGAGCTCGGTTGGCCCCGCACCACTTGCTGTGGTGGTAACCTGGGCTCGCCGTGCAGTTCCCCGGTGTCAGGGATGGTGCAGGGAGGATGCTGATGCAGGACCACATCCTCCACTACGGGAACGCAGGCGGCAGA
This sequence comes from Aquila spilogaster, assembly GCA_024606505.1. Classification (NCBI taxonomy): domain Eukaryota; kingdom Metazoa; phylum Chordata; class Aves; order Accipitriformes; family Accipitridae; genus Aquila; species Aquila spilogaster. The sequence goes on along the minus strand of JANHGO010000012.1, from coordinate 4,719,096 downwards.
TCTGCCCGTCTCCATGAAGTGTTTCGTTGAAGCGGCTACGCAACGTCTGCTGTGGCATGCGGTAACGGAGTTAAAGCCTCAAAGCCCAAATGTCTGAGCAGGACTGGTTGCTCTGAGGCACTAATCCCCTGTACACGTACGGTCCAGAGAGTAGCTTGTTCCAATTCTGTACGTTTTGCCAGTGGATGTTTTTGCAGCATTGCTTTGCTTATACAGTGGATTTTATTTGTTCATGGTTGATGGGAAGCTCTGAGATTTACAGTCACCTCTTCCTTCTGGCTATTTTCATTTGGGATGGGATAGTATTAAAAAAAAATTTCCTAGGATAAGAGTAACTACAATATGCAATCCCAAAATCTCATCTGCTCGCCATGAGAGCAGCTATAAATGTACAATTAGATAGAAGACTCATGTTTAAAAGTAGGAAATTGCAGGGGCTTGTCTCCAGCAGGAAAGTGGGTTCCTTAGGCCACACTCTGCAATTCATCGTGTTGCCCTCCCCCTCTTTGCCACCCACCCTCTCCCCCTTCCTGGGATTTCTGTCATTATTTACCCGGGAATTTCTACCACAGTGGGTAAGGGTGATGCTCCAGCTTCTCTCAGCACTGGAGGAGAGTTGCTTGGCACGCACCGGGCTCTCTCACTCCTTCCCTGCTACAGCCACTGCTTTCTGACACTGTGTTTGTCCTCCCCTGGAGTGATGCCTCACCACGAGGATGTTGGCATCCTTTCATGGGACGCAAGCATACACAGGGTGGCCCGAAAGAGAGGTGAAACATCTTTTAACCTGCCCCCAAGCCCTGATACCGCACTTAGAGCAGCACATGCCGTGCTGAGCCGGTCTGGCTGGCGTGACCTTCGTGCGGGGACCCTCGTGATTGGAGATGCAGTCCCAGCTGGCCAACCTCAGTAGCAGACAAGGTGTCATGGGTGAACCAAACTCCAAACCAAGGGTAGTATAGAAATACAGATTTTGAGAGCCGTGCTGATGGGAAGCAGCAATGGGGAACTGGCAAGACCACCAGCACGTTTCCCAAACATGTGCTCTGACGATGCCATGAAGTACCTCCGTGGGTTACGTCAGTGCAAGTTGCTATGAACCACTCAAGTTATTTCCTCCCTAATGGGAGAATGAGATCAATATCACAATTCAGCAGCATTAAAAATCTACATCACATGGACAAATTCCTTCTGCTGTCATGGGAATGACCCAGACTGGCTTTTAGCTGCAGGTTGTCCCATGCCCCCCAGCACCTGTGAGCCATGGAGGGGACAAGAGGTCCCTCCGTTCTGCTGCAGCCATCCACGTCTCTGTGCCCCGATCTCTGCTCCACGGAGGAAGGGAGCAAAGAGAAACCGATGATTCCCGTTTTGTTCCCCTGCGCTGGGAGCTGGTGGCTCCGTCATGGAGGTGGCGAGGTTAAAAAAGATGGGGAGAAATGGGAAAATTCCTCCAGGCTGCGTTGTGGATGTAAAGGGCCCTCGAGAGATTAAAACACGAAGATGGAAACTGTCATCTATTTTTGGAAATGTTTTCCTCTCAGGGACTAACTCCAAGGCTATTAATCAGCATAACAAGAAGAGGAAGAGACTCTCAAAGATCAATTGCTCCTCGCTGGAGAAGTAGTTCAAAATAATTGTATATGTGTTGGGGCTCTTTTTTGTGTAATTGAATGGTACCAAAAGAGTCAAGTATATTTAAGGGATAATCTCTCCTGCGCTGTAGTGAACAAAGCAATAAACGCCTATTGAGATTGATTAATCACTGAGGAGGTGCCAAGGAGTTTAATCCATCCCAGAAGTCTTTTACGACAAGGATCCTGCAAAGTGGTGGGGATTATTATTATGCAAGAAAACTGTTAGAAAATAAAAAATTTCCTCTCTCTGAAGTATGAAAATATTATGTTTCTGCCTCCACCTGCAGGAAACCTTCACCCCAAAGGTTTGGATAAGGATCTACTGGTAAAACTGACTGCAGACAGGAAAGGATCATGCAGCGTAATTCCTAGAAAACTGTCTCCTTCCTTGTTTGCCCCTTACTGAGGGAGATAAAGAGGGGGAAAGCATAGAAAAAGATTCTTCTGATTAAAAAAAAAGCTTCCACAGAAAGACCTTTCAGTCTGCACAAAACAGAGCCTGTCCCCTTCCCTCCCCAGCGAACACAGCCACCCTTGCTGCCCGAAGTGAGAGCCTTTATAATGTCCCACTGACCTGGAACATGTGGGACCAGACCTCCACCTTTATCTAAAGAAAATGCAAGCAGAGCACCAAAACGGAGTGAAAGAAAGAGACGTACAGCAATACATATGCCGATGGAGAAAACCGAAGTAATGTCATTGCCTTTAGAGTACCGAGCAAACCACAGGCTCTCACTGGGGACCACGCTCGCTCCCAGTCCAGAGGAGGTTGAGCCGGGTTGTCCCTCCGCTGCATGGTACTGCAGTGATAAGCACATTAACAGCTCATACCAAGAGGCACGCTTGCTGAAAGAGAAACACAGTAATTCAAGCATGCAGAAGCCTATACAGTGCTACTCTAGTAAAACAAAACATATAGGTGACCCTAAGAAAAACCTAGCAAATGTCAGAAGAGGGAAGAAGTCTGGAAATCCGGAGCTCCCAGCTTTGTCCCTTCCTATAGCAAAAGAGGTCTAAGTCCAGCCTATCATCCTTCCGATGAGAAATTTGCATTTTTCTGCTGAGAAGCCCTGACCCGTCTCTGGCATCACTGAATCTGTGGGGAATCAGTGGGATGAGGCTGCCGTAGGCTCCTGCCCTCGCCTGGAAGGCAGGGCACACCTTCCAAGAGAGAGGGTATAAAGAGTTGGGATAGAAAACTGGTCTGAATTTGAATAGCTACCACGCCGGGAGGATTAATAAAGGAGGCACGGTCACCAAGGAGATCTTCATCTTACTCTTATGCAAAAAAAGAGTGCAGACATGATAGGTCCATAGAAAGCATGGCTAGTGCTTCACAGGCTAGGCAAGAAACTTTGGAAATCTGTACGTCCAGACTCCGTACAGGAGCATCTCATAGCTGCTTCCACTTATTTTTCTCTTTTTTCCTCTAAGCAATGCTGAGTACACAGAAGAAAAATATTTTAAATATCCCAGCTGACAAATCAAATGCAAACATGATAACATCATTTGCTTCATCTTCCTAACCTGAAGACAGGATTCCTACCATGAAAGTGCACGAAACAATAAACACCTGATTTGCTTGCAAGGCTCTTTTGCAAGAAAGGGGATGTGCCCTTTCATCTAGCGCATCTTGGTCTCTGATGTACAAATCCCTGTCTCTCTGTGCGCAATGCAATTTCCAGAGCAAAGCCCGTTTTGGATTGTGATTAAAAAAACCACACTCAAACAGGTATCAGGAGGGGCTGGAGGTGTTTTCATCCCTGCATATCCATCAGATCCATGGTTTTCAGCCTTTCTGGACCCCACTCGCTCACCTCTGCAGCATGTGCCTCTGGAATAAGCTGCTGGCTCAGGGTGGTGGGTCAGGGTCATGCAGGCAGGATGGGCACAGAAAGAAAAGGTCAAAAGGAACCAATTCAACCCATTTTGAGCTATAAATTCAAATGAAAGGCAAACCTTATGGCTGCGGTTTAGGAAAGCATCGGTCATCAGGAAAGCCCTTTAGAATGTGTGTGTGGGGGGTCGTCTTTCCTGATTCAGGGTCTAACGTTGCTCAAAAGGGACAATCAGCTGGGCATTTCCACACTGCATGTAAGCAAAATCCTTTTCTGTACAGAGAATCACACAGTGTGCTAGCTGTTTTCAAAAGACTTTCTTCTCACTATTCCACCACAAAAAAATATGGTATTTTACTATTTTATGCTCTCTTCTTAATTTGGACTTCAAAATAAAAAAAATAAATTCTCTTTATTTTTTCAGCATGGTCAGAATCTTTTGCAAGTCCCTGTTGCTCCAGTGTTTGACTGTGTCAGACTCCACACTCCAAGGGCCACTTGCTTAGAATCACTTGCTCACACTGACATTTTTTAAACTATGGGAGCAGTCGTATTAAGTCTGCCAAAGCTACTTCTAATAAAAGTGTGATTTCTTATGCAAATTTAAGACAAAAGCAAGACCTTAAGTCATCTTCCCCCTTGCTTCCATGCATCTCAGTACCACGAGAACCCAGGCTGTGGCTGGTGGGGTTTTTTTCATTCCATTGTTTGCTTGAATATAAAATTGTGAATGTAATTCTCAACACACTGCAGCAAAAGCGTTCAGCTTCTGGATCGTGTCTATCTGATCAATGGTGACCACACTCAAAAGTAAGAACGTGTGGTCCACCACCAAACTAATCACCAAAATATAAACTGTAAATGCATTCACTCTAGAGTTTGTGGCAGCAATGAATGCAAACTTCTCTGCTGTACCTGCACTGAGAGTCAGAAGAGTTTCCCCAGGATGTCCCTGGCTGCACCTCAATCACATACCACCCAGTGGCACAGCCAGGAACTGTATTTCCCATTTATTTGGGCATACTTTGTAGATGCAGTAATATATCCCTAAACTGTATTTTGGGAGGGATCTTCTTTTGCCTTCCAAATTCAGCTCAGAATTTCACTAACTTCTACTGCGTTTTATGTTAAATTGTAGCTCAAAAGAAGCCTTTATGAATTGCCATAAAAATCTGCATGTGAAAGCATATGCTCCTCTAACAAGGTACAAAGGCAAGGCTATAAACACGGGCTAGATATGGCCATCACTAGGTTGAAAACCACAAAGGGCTGTGTGCTAGGAATGCATTTTCACTGACATCATGCAAAATTAAATGAAGGACATAATTCGCATGAAAGCACCTCAGGGCTTGACTGTTGGCCATTCAGTTCAGCGGGACTTTTGCCATCAGCTTTAAAAAGTGCAGAGTAAGGCCCCAAAGGAGACCCAACAGGCTGTTATTACTGTAGCTCGGGGTCTGCTTTGCAGGGGCTGCTACACATGCTTCGACTTTGCTTGCACAGGGTGTGGCAAGAGCATTTTGTGGTTAAGGAACTGGACGGGACCCGAGAGATCTGATTTCAGGTTTTATTTCTGCCTTAGACTTCCTGTGCGACCCTGGGAAAGTCACTTAAATGTGGATGCCTGTCCCCAGTGGTACACCACCACCACTTTGTTTCTGGTCTCCAGCTGGACTTCTAGCAAGGGAGGACAGAGGACATCTTGCTCAAAGTGCCCCCCATACTTTGCACAACGCTGCCCCAGCGTTGGCTGACACCTCTCTGATACAAAGGCACTGATATTTTGGAGTAGAAAACTTTTTTCACATGAGATAAAAATCTTATTTTGCCTACTTGATTGGATAACGCTCTGAGCTGCACTACTCAGGAGTGAACCGTCCCTACCTCTTATGAGAACACTTCCATCTTGATTAATCTAATATGAACAATAAATATTAGTATGAGAAAAGTCTGAAAATTGCTCTTTATCATTACTTGTAGGTAATAGACAGTTTAAAAGGAAAATTCATATTCTCTTCACCTTCTCCTGAACAGTAGCTGGTATTTGATACCAAGAGATTTTTCCTATTAAATTAATCAGAAGTCGTCAAGTTCTAGGTAACGTCTGGGGTTTTTTTTTGGGCTAACTTCAGAATTAATACCAGTAAGTTTGAAAAGGGTATACATTTTTCATTATGTCAGATGAAAAGAACATCCTTCCTATTTGTATGATAGCGCAATAAAAGACATCACCAGTGACTTCAGCTCCTGGGTAATTTTTTACTTGTCTATCTGGTTCATTTTTCTTTGATCAAACAAAGACTAAAAATACTGTGGCATTTTACTACCTCAAAACTCAGACATACATAGACTTTATCTTTCCAAGGGAATATAGGAAACTACTGTATATTTGAACTGCCTGAACTCCGCGGTTTTTGGATAAGGACCAATTTCACCATAGCTGCAGCATTGCCACTTACAGTATTTACTGCAACCCCACCCTGGTCCTGCCACTGGCCAACGCACAAGTGGGGTTGAATCAAGCGGTGATGGCGCGGGAGCAGTTGCAATGCCCCAGTTTTATTGTCCTTATATTTGAAAGTAATCTCAATTTCTTTTCCCCCACCAGAACAGAAAAATTACAATGTCAGAACCAGATTGGGCTCCTTTCTTGCTCTGCCGTTCCCTCCAGTTGCTTGACCCTAATTAATTCTTCCCCTGTGCTGTTGGCCTGCCTTTGTCTTTTGCTTTCTACCTTCTTGCCTTGCTTATCTTTGAGCAATTCCCCTAATCCCACTTACTTCTCTATCATTCTTATTTATTTTCCTCCTTTGTCTCCAAAATCAATGGCAAAGTTCTTAACTCTTGCTGCCCGAACTTCCTTTCCTTTATCTCGCTTCCTCTCCTTTCTGCCGCTTTGCGTTCCTACTTCTCCTCTCTCCACCGCACATTCATTCAGCATTTTCTGCAATGACTCCTCAACTTTTCTTCCCTTCTCCATCACTGGCTCTCCACCTTTCCCTTAGCTCCCCTTGGTCCAGCATCTTTCCCAGCTCGCAGGGCTTTCCAGCCCCCTGCTCATCCCCTCCTCTGAGGCTGCCACTCGATGACAGCCCACGTCCTGAAGCTCTTTTGATCCACATCTTCCTCTCCCTCTGCTCCTCCCTCTCCCTCTGCTCCTCCAGAGCTCTAAGAGCCCCTCCACAGCTTTCTCACCAGTCACTCCACCAGCATTGCCCCTGAACCTCTGCTCCCAGATGCGTGCCCACATCTGTACCTGCCCCTTCAAAACACTTTTGCCTTAATCTCCAACTTTTTCATCCTCACCTTACAACCACCTCGATTTCCATGAGGAAGCTTTCCCTTCTTACGAAGCCTTCCCTGCAACCCATCCTCTTTCTTCTCACCATTAATTATCCCTGCTCTCTCCCTCATCTAAACTGCTCTCTGTCTCTTGCCTTTTTTAGACTGTAAGTGCTTTGGGACAGGCAACATGGATCATCTATGTTTATAAAGTGACTGGTAAATTTTGTGACACTGTATAAATATTTCCTTTATTAATTACAGTCTCCAGCATGAGGCTTTTCTTCAAAAAAGGTTTGTAGAAAGGAAATACATATTTTGGCAGCATCTCGTTGAGTATGTTGACCTCACTTTATAATTTCCCTCCCAGCACAGGAAAGCACATACCACAGCGATTGCTATCGCTGTGGCAGACATGCAGACCTTCTTCCGCATGCAGAAGATAAGGACCTATCTGTTAACCTCCTGTTTGTCTCCACATCATCACAGACCGATTACGTGATAACATTTTAAGCGAGGGTGACATTTCCTACACCTCAGCTCCTACAATTAGATCTGAGTGTCAGAGAACATCATGTCGGTGCAGGTAAGGAGAAGGGAGGCATTAATCTTCCCCAGTGGCACCGGTGCCGACCGTTTGTCAGGGCCGGCGTTACATTTCACTTCATTCATTCACTTGACACGAGACTTTCTGTGGTGCTCCAGCCTTCCTTGTCAGTGGGTACAGGCCAAGGAGCTCATCTTGTGGATGTATCCGCATCTGGCCAACAACTTACTTGCACGCTTCTCGCTCATATGGTGCATTATAGTGCTACCAACTTTGAGAAAAATATCTTTTGGGGTAAAAAGCTGTCTCTGGACTCTCACATAAGCAAAACACATTTTCTCCTTTGAGTCTCCAGGAGCAGTGTGCACCCGTCAGCATAAACAGGCAGCGTCTCTTCAACAGACACTGCCTGCCAAGGAGAGCTCTTGCAACGCGCCTGGCCCGTACTCCTGCTTTTTACATCACCCCGCTGGCTCTGCATTTGGTTTTGTATCTACTTTTTGGCAACTTGCATTGTCTTAAAAGCTGTTGTTGCTTTTGTTGTCCCACTTTGGACAAGCACCGCAGCAGGAGCCGCACGTGGCAGCCGGAGGGGAACTCATTGCCGGTGCCCGGGCTGAGCGTGGGGCACGGACGGACCCCGGTGCCGCTCCTGCCCCGGCCAAACTGGCAAGTGTGGGTCACGCGGCGTGGATTAGCTGTGTGCGATACCGAGAGCAAAGAGATTGAGTGTAAGGGAAAAGATGGGGAAGAAATATACGCCCCTGCAAAAAAACCTATAAATAAATCCTGCCACAGGCAGCACAGCCTGGTCTCAGTATTGCCCAGGCTCTTCTTTCAAACTTTCCCACTGTTCTGTACAGCTTTGTCTATACATCCGTCCAGGTACAGCGATATCAGTCTTTACACTCACATATTTACAGTCTTTATTTTTTTAGGGAAGTAGATTCAATTTTGTTAATAAAAGACACTTTTTATCATTACGACTGTTCCTACATTAGGAATTGTACCAGTTACAACTATACCAAGTATCTAAATATATTTTAAAAAATCAGCAGCCTTACCCAAATAGATGCATATGAAACGTGTAAAGACCTCACTATAGTACTTCGTCTGCTCTCTCATAAATGAATCTTAATGAAATATTGACTTAGTGCTGGCACTGTTTCAAGAGATTGCTTGCACCTTACCCTAACCAGTGTAATATCAAATGCCTAATCAAAGCATAAATCATCACAAACAAACAAACAAACAAACATGTTTGATTGCTTTGCAATATGAGAGTTTAACAAGGCTTTCCCAACTGGGATCCTAGAAGCGAGGTAAGCCCAAATTGACAGCTGCTCAGCTGGAAACTGTAATGATCGGGACTCAGCATGAAAAAAGTACACACGAACTGTGATTTTAAAAAGCTGCTGATGCCTCAGTAAAAACTCTTATGTTGGAGTGATTGTTCATTCTGAATAGCTATTGAGCCCACCAATACCTGCGCCTTAGTGCAGAAGAAACGCATATACTAATTTGACCCCTGCATTTTATTCACCTCCTTTTACAAATTTCCTCCAGAAAACAGATGAATAATGAAATGGTGATACACAATGATACAAAAGTCAAAGGCAAAGCCTCCTGAGAGCTGCGGAGGGTCTCACAGTGCCAAATGACTCCGTGGCAAAACAGCAGATCGAATTCAATTCTGATAAGCTCAAAGGGAAAAAAACCCAGCCTTCACTCTGTATACTCACTGATGAGCTCTTCTTCAGCTATTACCACTTAGAAAAGAGATCTGAGAGCCACTGCTGATAGTTTGAAGAAACATCAGTCAAAGCTCATAGGCAGCCAGAAAGGCAACTAGAATATTACGGGCATGTGTGCCTGAAAGCTCATTTAATTTTTCCAGCTATGTACGTTGCTGTAATAAAAGGTGTTACGTCTGTCTATGAACTCTGTTCCATCTGTATCCTTAGACCATCACAATTGCAGCAAAACACCACTAAACCAGACAACATCATTATGCCACTATATATATTCATGTGTGCTCACCTCTTGAGTATTGTGTGCAGTTCTCCCGTATCCCCCTCAGCTTAGAAAAAGAGATGATTGAAGGGGGAATATGATAAAGATCTGTAATAGCCTGAGTGGCATGGAGGAGGTGTAATGGGAGCGATTATGCGTTATTCAATTTAAGAATAAGCGAATGCCAAATGAAACTTTTGAGCAGTAGGTAAAGCAAATACCAGGCACCCTTTTTTTCACATGAAGTCTACTTAAATTGTGGAAGTCGTTTGCCTTGGTGCGTCAACGCTAAAGAAAAGAAAAAAATTAATGGATTTTAAAGGGATTAGACAAATTTACATAGGAAAGGTCCAAAGGATGGATTGCACCTCTTTCTTCCTCTTTTTACTCATCTAGTTATACTGCACCGAGCTGTAACGACTCGTACCTTCTTTAGCGGTCTCGCACCTCCTTCAATGTCCACACATGCTGATTACTCTGTGCTCTTTAATTACTGTGCAGCTTTTACTTCATGTAGCTTCCTGCTGGTCACTAGAAGAATATGATCACATATGGAGAATATATCATAATATGGCCTTAGCATGCCTCTAGCTTCTTACAGGGAGCAGGCGTAAGGAGTGGAAAGTATAGCTGATGACCCACTCGGTGTCATAGTGTTTTATTTAAACCACCTTCTTCTGCCAGGTGATCCTGGTTTCACAGGATCATCAGACGTATGCTTCCTCACTGGCTTTGTCTGCCTTATGAAACCCTAGTTTTCCCATAATAACGAAGACTAAGCTACCACCTGGAACCATCACTACCAGGAAAACAATATTTATCTATTTGTATTTATTAACTACCCCCACAGCAAAGCTTTGCCCCATATGTTAGTCTCATTCATCTGTTAAGCCTTGACTGATTGGAAGCCGTTTGTAGCTGGAAGTGCTGGAGACAGGGACCTCACAGTGTCGATGCTCGCTGGTTAGCAACGGCGTTAGTTAAAGCAAATCTCTGCCTGTGCAGCTGTTGTAATTTTAGACGAGAAAGAGCGACCACAGAACATGGGAAGCACAGTCCTTGTGTTCAGCCTCTCCACAGCTGCTGCCCTTATCAGTACAATTATGTTTAAGGTTTTGCACGGTGTGGGATAAGCAGCTTTAAGTCATCTGCATGCAACCACAAACAGGGAGTGTTAAAATCGGGATTAGGACTGGGGGTCTTCTTGGCTTCACTCCTGTGCTTCCTTAGTCCATGGTTCATTAGTACAGAGGAACAGAAATGCTGGCTTTGACCTAGGATTTAGTCCAGTGTCCTGGAGCACAAGATTAGAAATCTCTTCCAAAATTATTCCTCATTAGCCTTCAAAGACATCCTGAATATTTTCATATCCACAGGTCCCTGTTGATGCTCAGTCCGAGGGCACACACACGCACATGCCGACCAGCCCTCCTTCCCTCCCCAGAAAAGATTTTCCTCATTTGGGGCTACCCTGCAAAATTCCTATTCCTGCCAGTGGGAGTTGTGTATGTGTCCAAGAAGAGAATTTGGCTGCAGAACAGTATTTTAAGTACTATATTTAACATATTGTATTATGACATTTACAATATTTCCCCCAAAGCTCTTCTCAGATTGAAGAGAAGCAACTATCTGCATTATGCTGGCCCTTTTTCCTTGTTGATTGACAGTGAAATTAAATCAGTTCATTGCTTGTATGTTGTATGCAACTAATTCTGCTCAGCATGGTTGAGCAATAGCTTATTCTACTAGACACCCCATCAGCTTCCCCAGAGCCTCTTACTGCGAGGGAGGGCTCATCCTGAATAAGGCTGGGGGATCTGCCTCTGCATTTGAATGAAGATCTTTGTCACCAGAGAAAGTTGGGAGGCTGGGGTTTTCTTTTGTTTTGGGGGAGGTTGTCCAGGTTTCTCTGGGTGCGTTCATTCATTTGAATGTAGTTCCAGAATGCTGGATTGGAATAACATTTACAGCAAAATCTGTTACATTTGATGTTAATTATTTAATACAAATTCAGTTATCATGCCATGCCCCAGTAGCACACAAACTGTTCAGCCATAAACAGATGAAAGACTACTTCAGGGGCAAACCACTAACGTCTGGAGACATGAGTCAGATAACGGAGTCTTGGAGAGGAGGAGGAGAAATCTCTATCCAAGGGTAACTGAACACATCCCTTTTATTCTAGAAACAGGAGATAAATTTCAGAAGATAAATTAGCCTTCTGAATTTTTTGGTTCTGTGGGCCTCAGAAGAATAAAGCAGTGTGCACAATTTTGTAGGGAAGAAGCAGTTCATTGAGACCAAAAAAAATTTGACTTCAGAACAAAAGCATAGGAGTGCATTAATTTCCCTGGAGTCCTTTGGAACAGTTTGGATCGTTCTACTGTTATTGATACAGCCTTTTAGAGCAAACTATTACAACAGGAAACTTCCCTAAATCCAAAGCCCAAGCTATGTCTTAAGTGTACACCTAGAGGCAGATCAAAATTTTGCAAATAGCTCTCCAGTGCCTTCAAACAGACACATAATGGTCAGAAATACTGCATCTGAATGCTTGAAAGATTCCTCTGTTGAATATATGGATTCTAAATCTATACCATTCTTCCTGATCTAGTCAGGTTTTGGCTGGATTTGAGGATTGCATCTGCTTCATCTTCATGTTGCCTCGGACCTGGAGCATGCAACTTCCCACATCCCTACTGCAAGCACCCCTGGCTCTGCGGAAAATTCACGTTCACTGAGGTGTACAATGGTATGATCCCTTGATATGGTAACATATAATGACATGGTCTCTAGGGTCCATACTTTGGGATTTACTTCTGAGGATGCTGAGCATCCCCTGCTGAACCTGAGCATGGGTCTTGTCTTAGGAACATCTGCACAGCACAAGGCTGTGAGTGCTACAGCCACGTAGCGCTGGGTCAATACACGCTCAAAGTCGATTTTCCAAAAGTAGCTAGCTGATTTAGAAAACTAAGTGCCATTCTAGAAGGTAATTTAAGCACTTCAGAGTGTAAACCAGATTGAAAGTCAGTGATGTTGAAGGTGCAAGTCACCCTATCATCTCCCTTAGCTGTCCAAAAGTTGGATGAGGTTTCCTAGGATTCCTCCACAGGCAGTGGAGAGCAACGCTCCTGAGACTGGTGACAGCTGTAGGTGGCATGGTCTGCCCTGTGTAGGCGTTGAGCTTTCTCCACTGGCACAGAGCGAGCCTGGGCATCCAGCTCAGACCAGATATCTAACTCTTAGATAATTAGAGATACATAAAGTAGGCTTTTAGTATTCTAAAATGCAGTGTAGGGTACAGATACTAAAAAACCCTGTCAGATGGTATGTAACTCCCTGTTGATGTGACTTCAGAGTTTCCGCAGTCCAAGAAAAACTCTTTTATAGGTCACCGCTATGCCTAAAGCTCAGATTTCCATGATCTTTAGATGCCACTGTTAGCTGCTAATGGCACAGGGGTAAGCATACTCTGGTAAAACCTTTGCAGAATTAGCAATCCAAGTAACTCCAAGAATTTAGCTCCCAAGTCACATTTGAAATGGCACAGGGTCGGATTTTTTAATAGTTTCCCCTGTGTGCCTTGATTTCCCACCTGCAGAATGGCTCATCCTCCAGAGGTTTAAGGACAATATAGCACATTTTAAGGACAACAGAGCACTTGGCTGCAATGGGACATATACCCTGTGGTGATGGAGACCAGAGAGGTCTTCAGGGTAGATCCAGCCTTTAGCCAAGCCCTTCTGGGAACTGCCAACCCCAAAGCCCAGCAGACTGGCCAACCCCAAAGACCTCAGGCACCGAGGAAGCTGTAGGAACTCTTTTAATGTCTGTCCCTGTAGTTGTAACTTCTGTCACTGCAGTTCACAAGAGACAACTAATCAATAACCGTGGAACCAAATAGGCAAATAAAAATAAAATCCATTAAGATGGCAGAGGTATTTACTTGTTGTATTTACACCATGGAGAGCTGCACTGTCAGTCAGTGCTTCCCCTTCGCAAGATAGAAGCAATTTGTGCAGACTGATCCCAGTTTTCTCATTAATATGTAAATGAGGCATGCCAGTTGTTAGGT
>JANHGO010000012.1:4659623-4694974 GCA_024606505.1 Aquila spilogaster | reverse complement strand
GGGGTCTCTTCAAATATAACTGCACCTGAGAAAACAGACAGATATCAAAGTACATGATAGTTTAATTTCATGACAGTTGAATTAATTAGGCAATATAAACCCTGCCTTCCGATTGGCCCAAGCTTTGCTAGGCTGGTGCCACGAGTTGCCGTGACTTTTCTTCACCAAGTAGCATCACCAGTTAGGAGTTCGGCGTCACCTGGGCTGCTGCTCCTCTGATCCCAGTCAGGCGGTCCCGCTAGCGCGGGAACTGAAACGCAGAAGTCCTCCCACGGCCGAAAGGTTGGACATCGCGGCGGGTGCTCACGTCCCCTGGTGTGAGCCACCCTCGTCTTCCCGCTGAGGACTGGGGAGCTGCCAAGGAGGAGCTTTGCCCTCTCTAATGGCAGAGAGGGGCTCACAAGGTCCCTTCTTCTGATGGCCCAGCCCCTGCCCCAGCATCCCCAGCAGATGCAGCCCAGGCTCACAGGGAACGCTTATTTTTATTCTGATGAAGGAATGGGATGGCTGCTTTTGTAGGCAGCCCACAGCCAGAGCTGGGAGTAGGTTAAAAAAACCCCACCCAACCTGTAAGATATCAAAACATGGGCAGTGTAGCCATGAAAATGTTTCCTGCATTTTTGATTTGGTCTTCATTTGCCAGTAGGAATTGAGGTCACGGGGTGACTCTTTGGGGCAAGAGCACACTTAACGTATTCTGGCACATTTTTTTTCTTATTAACCCCTTTTCTCCTGTGCTTTTTAAAGCAATGTTTGAACAGTCACTTGATCTCCACGAGGTTCAGCTGGGAGAATGTCAGGATATCTCCACTTCACAGGCAGTTAAAGCTGCTGCTCCAGTCCTTTTGCCATTCACCCAATATCTTAGCCCCATATACACACAGCACCCTGCATTTGAGCTCTTTAATTTGTCTGTAGAGCCCAAAGCATTATTTTGACCCGTGGCCCGCAGTAGTTCCTAGCCGAGCTGTGATCTCTCTTGTCTTATGTTCAGCAAATGACTTTAAAGTGCAGAATCAATCTGCATTCAACCATCTTAACAGAATGGTCACCGGGCTGTTATTATGTGTAAAAAGAAAGGTAAGAGGATAACTGCAAAGTTACCAGACAAAATATATGAACACAGGCAATTATCTGAAATAAACAATACGAGCAAGGACTGGAAGTGCTGCTAAGGTCTTTTCTTATTTAAACGGATTGGCTCTCTGTGCTTTACGCAGGGGGAGTTCAGGGAGCAGAGGCTGAACATTAGAGCTCAAGGATGTGCCAATAACATTTACATGTAGTATCTTGCAAGGGAGAGTCACAGCCATACTTCAGAGGTTTCAGCATGGAGCGAGCAGTACCATGCGAATCAGAAACTTCCCTGGCTTTTCTCCCCATTGCATTTCCATTCCATCAATTTGTCCCCAAAGAGACGTCTAAATGAAAGCTGTGTTTTTGTAAATAGGGAAAGTCAGTTGATCATGTAGGATTTCAGTCTGCTTTTGCATTCGAAGGTCTCTAATGTCAAGTTGTCTGTAATTTGTACTGAACCAGAAGCAAAATACTGCTGTGCTGTCACTGGAGTGTCAATGACTTCTCTGCAAAACTGAATCTCTGTGACATTTACACATCCTAAGGACCTGTCTGAGCTTTGCATTCCACTGAGATGATGCAGGAATAACAGTTTCTTCGGGCTTCAAATTGAAGCTCTTCTGGCATTTTGCAGCTATAGCAAGGGGAAAAAAACCCGATAACTTGTAACTGACCTTCTGTTCTGCTTCTTGGGAACAGTACATGCCTCAGATAGATGTATGGGACTTAAAGGACTGCAGACTTACTGGAGGTGTATAAGTTGCTGTAGAATTAAAACCTAACTGGTTTTGGTGAATGTATTTTCACTAGTCATTTGAAGAGAATATGGGTGTATAAATGCTAAAGAGGCAAAGCTCAGTGCTGGTTTTCTCAACCACAGGAAACAAAGCAGATGACGTATATTTCTTTGTTAGCAAGGTATAAATAAACATAAACTTAAGAAATAAGGAATGTAAGCCCAAACTCTTCATAGGAAATTTCACCAAGAAATCCCAGTAAAATTAGTTCAGAACTGGACTACACAGAAAACAAAGAGCCTCCTGGTTTATATGTCTCATAGGAAAGAATGCACAAAATAAACAAAAGGTTCAATAAATACCGTTCCGTGATTTTGTTAGCATAAAAATGAATGTTGTACACGTTGCTTTGTTGAGAGACTGAATACTTCTTCTAGCCATCAATTGTTGTCAATAGATATACCTGTTTAAAGTGTTCCCCCATCACAGTCCATCTTGATCCCTTGCCATTCAACGAAGTTGCAGTCATTTAGAGTACTTATGTATTGCAATAGTTTCTATGACAACAGATGATGATGTTAAGAGTAAAGAATTTTGAGTTGGGTCTATGAATAGGGAGATAAGGGCACTGAATTGCAGAGGGAAAGCTTTTCTTCCAAACATTTATCTTAAATATCTCCACTATTAATATTTACCAGCAAATAATGACATTTGTATGAAAAGCAAATACACTCAGACTTTAAGTTTTAGAGAAGCAAATATTTTCCTAAAAATTTTTACTCTGTGGATTTGATTAGTTTCTGTGCTGACCAGGTTCTTCTGGAGCAAACCTAAAACCAGATTCACACTGGCAGCAACTGGCCTTTTCCATTTCATTGAGAGCAAGGCATGAATGCTAAAAGCCTACAATAGCTCACTCTACATGGGATTGAGATCAGCTGAATATTACTTCCAAACCCTTTCAAACACAAAAATACTAGGCAACTTAGTGATGATAGCTCCAAGACCTCAAGACTGCAACTCCTTCACTTGCAAAAAACTTCCTACCAATACCTGGGAAGACAACACTCCTCTTTCAGTCCCTCCCCAGTGCCCTCCCTGTGTAAAGCCCACTTGCTCCGTGATTTCAAGACTCACGCTCCTGCCATTAATTCAGTTTGATTCCCTCCTGCTTTATCTCCACACAAAGCTACACTGTGGCTTGCCTGGGGTTGGGACAGTCTCTTTGTCTTAGGGCAAAGGAGCCTTGCCCTTCAGCTGGGGGCCAATATCTGACCGTACGATGCAAATAACACACGCCAGGAAAAGCCTTCCCCGGTGGTTAGTAAATGTCATGATTGCAATCGGATATCTACTGCACAAGTTTAGATTGCATAATTAATTTATTATTATTTGGACATGGATAATAAAACCTGCTTACCTACAATGGTCCAAAAAGGCCATTAGAAACCCACAGTTAAGAAAGCTTAAAGTTCCTGCCAATCCCAATGGCAGCTGCACGGAGAGAGCGAGGTGAGGATGGCGGTTTCATGGCCAAATTTGCTGTAATCAGTAACCAGCAACACCACATCCTGCCAGCCCTAATGGACAGCCTGGGAGGTGCTCAGCGCCCACGGCCCGAATCCTGCTGGGAGCAGAGGTTGTTCAGAGATAAGACACTGCCTTGGGCTAGGCGGCAGCGGAGCAGCTCGGATATGGGGTGATGGCGTGGGGGACAGTGGGGATGACACTGGGGACGACGCTCTGCCCTGGAGAGGGGACTGTGCTCGGCTCCTTGCCTCAGGATGCACACCAAACACGTGCCCCCTCGGTGCAAAAACATAAAGCCACCATAGATTTAGCCACTGAGCTTACAACTGGAGCCAGCCCCGACCTGTTTTATCAATTCTGGAGTGGATATGACGGAATAAATCCCAAACCCTTATTTTCTACAGCTGTCGAGTACCGTTGCTGCTCTGGCCTCCTACTCTGCTCACAAGCAGGGCAAAATTTACTGACGGAAGGATTTTTTTGAAAGTAAAACTAGATGAGTCCAGTTCTGTTATGGGCTAATCTGGGCTAAAGCATGTGCCAGCTCTCGTAACCTTCTCATGCCTGCACTTTGTTTTCCACTAAATGTCAGCTCTGATAGACTAGCCTGCTCATCTGAAAGGGCAGGTTTTTGCTTCAATAAAAACAAACCTAGTTAAAAAGATAGACAGTACCTCAATAAAAAAATACCATGGACGCATGAAATGTTCAGTCTTAATTGGTATGGCTATACTGCACCATTTCCTTGCTGGCATATGCTAGCGGAGAATATTTGTTGTCAGGGGATTTTCAAGGTTATAAAGCATCTTAAAGGTGTTGGGGAGTGTGTAAATTAAGCCGCTACAGGTAGGTAATGTTCCCATGATGTCAGGACTAAATATGCTCGTGCCTCCAGGTAAGAATTTACCACGGTATGGAGTACACGCTGGGGGCCTGATCCTCAGTTAATGTAAATTCTGTTGGCTCCATTGGCTTTACTACATCGATTCCCACTCGCTGCATTTTGGATTCAGAGATCCAGCCTTGCAATTTAATGTCTGGAATACTCTAAAGCAAAAGGAGGTTAGAAATTGAAAAACCCACCCTCAGTAGCTGAGACTTTCAGCTCGATGCTTCCCCTCCGGAGGGACACGGTGCCTCGCCGGGTGCCAGCTCATTTCCTCGGGGCTGGGGACTGAGGACTTTTGGCAGGACAGCGAGCGCACACGCCGCTCCAGCACAGCCCCACCTGGAAGCCATGCAGCCAAATTAACGGCGCTTCTGTTGCAATAAATTGTCATCAAGGGAAATGCAGACATTTAAGTGGCACATTATTTACTGGACTGGGGAATGAGGAAGCCGGAGGAAAGAGAAGCCTTTTTCGCTCTCTCATTTTGAAAAGGATGAATGAAATGGCAGGAGCCTTCAATTTTTTCACTGGAGATGTAAAGGAAAGCCAAATGTGTGCAGCACATCACTGCAAGTCCTGTCCTTCTGCCCTGGAAGGGTGGCACTTGCCAGAGCTCTTTCTCTTAGTGGTGAAGTCTCAAGCATCTGCCTCCCTGTCTCCTCGTTGAGACGTGGGAGATCCGATGAGCTGATCCATCACTGTTCCTTTGCACCAGCCCGGCTGCACCACAGCCACAACTATCTTTCCAGCCGCCCTGGATCAGCCCATGCTGGAGCATGGGACCCCCGCAGCTCCCCACCCTGCCAAGTGTGCAGGTGAGTCGATCTGACAAGGCTGGACCTGCAATGGTGTCACTGGGAAGGATGCGCACAAGGGTAGTGCGCCCAGCTCCGGCTCACTTATTCCCTCTGGACTCTCTCCATAAGAAGAGCTGCTGGAAAAGTATTTAGGGAAATCTTGTAAGCATTAGCAGCATGATGGAGCTCTGCAGCCTTCGTGTAAATGTTATTCTGGGTTAAAAGCTTTTGATGAGTATGTTATAAACATAAGTACGTCTATGGGGATTGTTAACTCTTCCTTTGCCAAAGTAATATCCCTTATTACTGAGCAAGGGAAATGTGCAAAATGAAGTGTAGCGATGTCAGTATATTGGTACTTGCTGTGCTTTGGACGCTAACTTAAACCATGGTGAATACAGGATAGAGGACTTGGTAACGTATATGCTCCTTCCCTAACTAAGAAGTTGGTGTTACAACATGATGTCAACCCAAAGAGCAGCCCTAGTGAATCCCGGGGGGGCAGCAGCACCTCGTTGGTGTAGGCACCCACACCTCGTTGGTGGAGGCACCAGCACCTCGTTGGTGTAGGCACCAGCACCTGCCAGGATGCATCCAGACCACCGCAGACAGCCCCTCCAAACCCTTCTGCTGCCTGGTGCATCATGTATCACGCCATGCTTGCCATCAACGGCCAGTGAGCCTCCACTGCAGGGGCAGAGAAGCTCTGCCTGGACCAGGGACCAAGCTTCCTCCCTTACGGGGAACCAAGGGTCGCTTCCCCCCGGGCTCTGGGCCAGGGCCAACGCGCCAAACCAAGGTTTGGCTTTCAGCAGCACCACATCTCACCAAAACAGAGCACACTGTCACTGCAGAGCCAGGCTGGGACTTGCCTGCCTGGTCACCTGAAAATGTCAGCACAGGGAGGACATCCCTTAGGAAATACAAATACCAAAGAAGCAGAAACACATTCAAACCCTCTCATGGCCTAAAAGCTCATACCTGGCTGCTATTCGTGCCTCTTCGGAGGACTTTTCTTATGGGAAAGTTGCCTTTGGAAGCAGTGCAGAGCAGATCTTAAACGTATGTCCGTAGCAGACACAATGCAAGCAGCACCGTCATCCCCAGAGCGTGGGCATTAGACTGACTTTGGGCAGGAGGGACGCAGCCACCTGGATTTCCTTGGGGATGGGGGCTCACGTAAGGCCGGCTCACTTGCTCCTCCCGGGAGATTTGGAAGGTACCGAGAAGTATGGACGTGAGCTCTCCCCCTCCGGCGCGGCAGCCCACGTAGAGCTGGGGTGAGGGCTGGGGAGCCCAGGATGGAGGGGAAGGTCACCAGCACATGCTGGGAGAGCATCCCACGGCCACGGCGGTGGGGACAGCAGGGACACGGGCCTTTGGGGGGGGATGCAACAGCTCACGTGCTGCCGCCGCGTCTTCTTCCCGCTCGGGGGAACAAATTACCCTCATACTTCTAACATTAGCAGCCATTTCCATAACCAATTAACCTCTGCGTTATACCATCAAGCATCTGAAAAAGGTGTTGTGACACAGTTATTAAAGGATGGAAGGGACTTGTTGGCTGGCATACATAATAAAGGGCGGCCTTGCTTTCCGACTTGAATTTCTGAACAGGGGCAGATGAAACAAAATCCTTACAAAACAGAAATATTTCCCACTGGTTTGGGAAGGATTTGTTCTAGGTTTGTAAAGCGTTTGCAATTTATATTTTTGGTTTTATTCGTTTGCTTTTAAAGAAAGATTTATTTTCTCACAAAGCAAATGACTACAGGTATTGTTTTCCACATTTGTCACTTTCTTTTAAAGAAACTACCTGCTTTTTTGGCTTTTATTTCCCCCCATCAGGCTGATGAGAGGAGTCCTGGTTCAGGACCAAACAGCCCTAAACATCAGTCTGGATTTGCTGCCGGGGGCCTCCCTTCTCCTTTCCGTTCCAGCAGCTGTGGCGGACGGTGAACTTCATTTCTGCCGATGGACCCCACGGAGATGTCGTGGCTCCTCGTCCCCACACTTGGGCAGGACTGGGCACAGGGAGGGTGCTGCAGCCCCCCTCCTTGGTGGCGGGGTCCCTCCCCACCAGAAATGTATGAACCTCACTAAGATCATCAGCTTTGCTAAAATCTTCCTCGGCTATTCTGCCCTCATAGGGCCACGCAGCGGTGGCATAATGTGGGGCAGGTTTAAGAGAAGACTACAGATTAATTGCTATCCAGGTAATACGAACAAGATGAGACTATTCAGCCAGAAAACAGAAAAAAAAAAATGGCTACTTCTTTGTAAAGGACCTTGCAGCTTTCCTTTATATGCCTCTCTTTGTTCTCAGCCAAGATGCTTCATCCCCGCTGGCCTGGGGAAAGCCAGCGAAATCCCCAACCTGTAACAACTCGTTGTCACATGCAAAAAGTGTCCATAGATGTGTATTTTTAGTAATGCTTAAACCTGTCACAGATTCCACATGTGTTTGTGTGCCTGCTCTACAGTTGTTGGGGGAATTTTTTTTGTATGATTTGCTCTCTTAAAACTCCTTTGCTTTATCCATGCATACATGCATGCACGCACATAAGCACACACAAAGTTTTCTGTTCAAATCCCTGTCAACTAGAAAGCATCAAGGCTGCCACCATTCAGGCTGCCAAGGAGCGTGGAGTCATGATGCACTTGCAGCACCACTGGGACAGGCTACGTGTGAATGAAAATATTTCACCAATATCTGGTTTTATGGCAAAAAAAAATTAGAAATATTCAGCTGGAGTGAATGGTAGAAGAGGGAGCATTTTCCAAATGGCTCTACAGTTTTTTTTTTTCTTCCTAATTTCCCCTTTTTGAACACAGATGACAGAGTCTGTATGGTTTAATTTCCCATTTTTGCAGTGAGGGGGACTTGACAAGGAAGGGTTAGGCCAACAACAGTCATACCTTTTTTTCATTTAGGAAACGACACTGACATTTTTATTTAAAGATCAAAGCAAGGCAAACACCATGACTCCAAGCCTCTTCTCTTTTTTTTTTCCATAAAAGAATGCTATGGAGTTTACTTGTGGTGCTACTAATGAGGTAACTTCAGCACCGATTTCACATTATTAGCACTCTATCTAGTAGAAGCTGATGATCTTTGGCCACTGTAAAACATGATTCCCAGGCCAGGTGTTGGGCTCTCAGCCAAAATGTTGTGTTTTTCCCAACACTGCACTACAAAGGGCCTCGATGATGATAGGAAAGATATACTTCCTTTAGGGATCAGAGATAATTAACTCTTTATAGTTGCTCTTTTATTATTACTGAACCCATGCCAAACTTTTGCATTGCTTTACCTAATAAAAGTACCTCCTGCACTGCTGGTAGTATCCAAATTACTTTTTTCATTCGTTAACAGTCAGGCCTTTAACTGCATTTTGAACTTCTTTGTTGTAAAAAACTCTCAAAATTAGTCATTCCTGAGCATTTACACTGCACGCTTCTCTTTAGTTTCCAAACTTTATAATGTAATTGTTCTTACCAAAAGGGAGGAATTTAGAAAATATACAAAGAAGTTAAAATAACAACAGCATATGTTTCATACAGCCACCTAAGAACCATATTTAAGGTACTGTGTGCTATTATGCTGCTGCAGCATTGAACTAATAGATTTACAGATTCATTTATAATAACAATATCACTGTTCACTTGCGAATCTCCAAGAACAGTACGAAACGGGGTAGCATCATCATCCCAGCTTTGCCAATGGGGAAATGAGAGAGAGAAGATGATTTGCCCAGTGCTAACAGAGCAGCGTCAAAGCCAGGACCAGAGCTCAGCTCTCTTTCATGGCTGACCACGCTCTGTCCCTTGGCTTCTCCTGCCCTTGCCCAGACCGGGCACTGGACCTGATCCAGCTGCATGTTTGAACCTGGTGAGAAAATGGCAGACCTCAGCCCTTTCTTCCGAGCAGTGCCAAACCCAGCTGTTTATCTCGGGGATATCTGCACACCTCCAATAATCCTCTCCTCTCCTCGGGACCCGTACCTCTCCTCTGCCACGCTCTTCCCAGGGAGAAGCGACAGCACACGAGGGCATCGCTCTGCGAGCCGGAGGTTCCTCTGAGAAGCGCAAGGTCAAGTGGTTGATTCATTTCCCAGGGATTTGTTAACCTGCCCAGCCACATTCGCAAACTTCCTTCTGACGGAGCCAAACGCCCTAGCGAGAAGGCACCCAACCTCCACAGTTACTAGAGGGCCGGCTTTCGGGGGGGGGGTGCACTCTACGGTTAAGTGTGCATTGCCACTTGTCACCATCTCATACACTCAACCGTTAAATTAACTTGCAGAGGCAAGTACTGTTTTTCTCAGAGGCCATTTTTAACATTTGCCTTTCAAAAGCTAGTGAAAAGCTATATAGCAGCCTACAGGAAATAATGTAAGGAAAAAGCAACACAAGAACAAGCCCATGAAATGTTTATTTTCCTCAGCTCTGCGACCCTGATCCTCAATCTGAGAGGCACCGAGGGCAGCCCCGGGACTGATGTTGCCTGCCTGGGTGCAGCGGAGGAGCACTGCTGTCCCATGGCGCTGAATTTACACGTCCCCAGGAACGGGACTGTGCCTCAGAGCCAAGCTCGTGGCCAAGATCTGCCCGCTCCACTTGCAAAATATTGCTAGCGATACTTAGATGGCCACCACCCCTCTCCCCACCCCAGGATGGGGACATCTGGAGTTGGGATATGTAAGGAGAAGCGTGCATAAAATGTCAGTTAGCCTATGAAGGTTCCTGGGGTCCCTTGTGCTGAAACACGCTGTAATAACCATCACCTGGACAACCCCATGGCAACTGGGCTGGAGTGCTAGTTTTCCTCCCAGCCTTGCAAAGGCAGCGTGCATCCCTCACCCCGCTGCTATTGTCTGTGCTGGAGCACCTGCCACCGGGGCGGCATTCCTGCTCTCAGAAAGACCCACTCTCCGCAGAAAAGGAAAGTAATGTGTTCTGAGAAACACTGCGTGTTGGATCAATATCCATTCTGCTCCTCAACTTGGTATTTCCAGGCGTTTATTTATCTAGAGCCTCAGAGTTTTCAGCTGAAGAGCAGATTGCTCCATTTGTACCATGCAACCAGGTGGAATAAAGATTTGCAGATTTGCCAGTCAATCCAAATACACAAGGAAATTAAGAGAGGAAGAAAAAAAAAAAGTAATACTCACCGCATTTGGGATTTGCTTTTCTTTTGAAGCTGCATCTGAACACAGACTAAAAACATAATCTTCCCAGATCCAGGCTCCAGGATTTTAATCTGGATTTCTGGCTGATAGCAATTAAAAGCTGACAGCACAGAAGTATTTTATTTAAAAGAATGATTGGCCTAATGATATTCAACTGAAGCATGGCCTCCAGATTGGAGCTGGTCACACGTATAAAGTGTGGGGAATAGCTTAGTCACACAAGATCACAAAGGGAGTTAATAGAACTGGGATCCACATTCAACGTCTTTTTCATTCTCGGCTCTTTGTTCTACCCATTAGTATACACTGACTCCTTTTGGTAAGATCCTTTGTATTTCCAACTTATCAGGGTCTCATAAATGAAAGTCATGTGCTTTTATCTACTCATTCCCTTTAATAAGTGTCACAAACATTCTGTGTGATTGATTAACTGGTAACAAGAAAGAGACAAAGTAGGAATATGCATATTAGCATATTTTTCTTTGCTCAAAGAAATGCATTTTATACATACGTGGCACTTATAATATATTAAGCTGCCAAAAGTGTTAAACAAAGGAGGAACTGAATTACAGTACAAAACACAGTGACAAGGCCAAATTTATCCTTGGTGTAACTCACTGATGTCAGTGGAGTTAAACCAGAGATGAAATAGGCTCACTACGTGTACATGAAACACCCCACTAAGCACAGAGGGATATTCATAGATTTTGCAGCCAGAAGGGACCGTTATGATCGTATCGTCTGACTTCCTGCATAAACACAGGCAAGAAAATTTTACCCATTTCCCCATTACGCACACAGATGATAGACTGAAAGATTTTATTCCTTTCGCATTGGCAGGGGACTTGCTTTGGTACTGCTAGGGGAAGATGCTGCGTGCCACTCTCAGGTGCTGAGCATCCTCCCATCACCCCCGATGGCAGTGGGAGGTTTTGCTCAAACAGTTTATGCTGCATTTGTCACTGTAGGGGCTGGAAGTAGAGGATGAAAGGGCTTGTTGTACCCAGTTTGTGAGAGCTTCTACTTCCGAGGGTTTTTGCCTGTAACACAAACATGCTGCTTCTCCCTATAGTGAGGCTTGAGGTTAACATAGGCTGAGGTGTGACATACTGAGGTCCATGCTGGGTAGATGTGGAGGATGAACTCACCTGTTCTAGGCAGGAAGGACTCTTTCACTAAAAGGCAGAAAAGAGACCCGGCAGTGGTTAGCCTTGCGATGGGAAAAAAAGCTTGATCCCAAGAAATATATATATATATGATAGTCAAGGCAAAAGTGTATATTACCTAAGACATTGTTAACTCTATACAACAAAACAGGCAGAGTGTGCAGAACAGCCACGCCACATAGATCTACAGGACAGGTACGGTTCACAGCAACTTCTGCCCAGGGAGAAACCTCACACCTAGCAATGACACCAACCCCCTCCCCATCTCCCAGTACCTAGGAAACACACACTACCAGTTTTAATTTACACGAAGGTGTACCCAGACTCGCTGATGGGAAGGTGAGGAGAAGAGGGATAAGGTGAAGCTCACAACTCCCACTTCTCTTGGCATCATTTGAGAACTGATTACCCGTGAGTGCCGACACCCAGGTCTGTGTGAGATTTGCTGCACCATTGCTCCATGTGCCAGCTCTAGGGTAGGAAATAAAACGGTGAAATTCACTTGTTTGTTTGTTGTATGCAAGAAGGAATAAATTCCGTTCGACTGCATTTACTGATACGCTACCTCTGCACATCTTCGTAGGTGCCAGTCGCAAACTGAACCATAACATTTCTTTAACATTTTACTGTGTGTATAACTCACTGAGTGTGTTAGCTGTCTCACCTCGACCGTTAACAGAGCTCCTTGCTCTCCAGACAACCTCTGCCACCACATCAGTGATGTGATTTCTTCCTGTGATTCGCAGCGATGCCCAGTTAGTGCTTTCCTACAGATCCTTCCATACAAGGACCTCACGTTTCGTATTTATTGATGAATTAAGTTCTGTGAGGTGAGTATTATGATCCCTGTATTACGATGGGAAGTTGAGTCGCAGAGCAGACTTAGTGACATTTTTACTATTTGCAAAGCTAGACCAAGAGCTAGAACCTTATCTTGCACCTCTGAAGACTCTGCTTGAACCAGAGGATGTGTCTCCCTCGCATACAGTACTATGCTGGATGATTTCCCACTCTGCTGTTCAAATGCAGCTGAAGAACAAGACAGTCTTTTCCCTTACACTGCAGTTTATATTTACAAAGCACTGCACAAGCACAAATCCATTAGCATTCATAAAATCTATATATTTTCTCACACATCCTACTCCTTATACCTCCTGAACCCTGATCCTGAACCCCTGACCGTGCTAAGTCTGAGAAGATCTCCAGAATAATTGTGCTATGCACTCCCAGATCTGGTGTCTTCTCTCAAAGCCATTCTTTCAGAGGGGCACGCACATTTGCAAGATTATCTTTTGGCTTCTGGTAGCAGAAATCAGAAACAGATTATTTGAAATGAGGAGCGTCTACCATTTTAGCTCCAGGCCAGGTGGACATGGATGACCTAAAAGGATATATTTAGCAATGAACACTTCAGACCACAGTGCATATGTGTATCCAGTTACTAACTGTTAATCATGTCTCCTTCCCCCAAATTGGCCAACCAAAAGGACACCTGGCAATTCTGGAACATTCCTATTAGATTACTAATATCAATATTAAGTGAAAGAGCTTGAAGAATGTCACATTAGTTTCTGATGGCTCCCTTCCGCCATACTTCTGGCCAGCGAGCTTTGGCAGATGTGACTCCTTTCTGTCCAAATGCAATTCAGTGTTTAAGAATGTGCTCACTTTCCTGGGACCATCTGTTTACTTTTCTGCTGAAGGAACTCCAGCCTCTTTGGCAACCTCATTGTATCGTACTCAATAAATCCTGACATGTAGCAAATTTTTTTGGCACATCTTGAATCTGAATGTCATCCAAATTGTTCATTATTGATATTAAAACCGATTTGTGCATCACCAACCATTAAAGGAATGTACTAAATATCTCCATGAATGAGAAACAGAGTGGTCCATCAGAATACATTTATCAACAGTGATGTTAAAATGAAAGAAGAGTTCTATGGCTTTTCCTGCTATTGCAAAAGCCCACCTCTGAGAGTAGTTGTTTCTTTCCTTTTTGCAGGACCCAAACTGTACAAAGAGCTAATGTACAAATTAAAAAGTCAAAAGAAACGTATCAACCCCAAAGGGCTACCTCATACGGTCCAACATATGCAGTGTGGAGCGGGAAGGTAGGACCTTGTATCTGTTCCTAGCTCAGCCACAAATCCACTGTCTGACCACAGCAAAGTCTCTTCATCTTGCATGGGTTTGATATTCTCTTCAAGTAGTTGTCTAGACTGTAGGATCTTCAAGGCACCATTAGGCCTGTAATATAGTTAATGTGAATTTTCAGTCCTCTAACTACTGTACTCTGATGTCCAGTATAGATATCAGTAGCACAACAAAGTATAATGAAGCTTTCAAAGCATCGGTGAATATCTACAAAAAATAATGTTGAGTACTTTCCGTATTTGTAGAGTGTATACCCACAACACCTTTAATTAAAATTGAATAATTTTCTAGATAAGGAAATTGGTGTAAAATTAAGTTCACCAGACTAATTTTTAAGGACGCATTTGTACTGGAATTTTACATAAGTACTGTGGGATTATTGGGTTCCAGTTGTTGCTGGCGTATCAGTTGTCAGCATTCAGAGTCCATCATATATTTCACAAGATTTTTTACATAAGCATGCAGAAGCTTTGGAAGAATCCAATCACTCAAATCTCCCATAAAGAAATGGACTTCATTTTTTATTAAAAAAAAATAAAAATCAATACTTAACAAATGTAACAGTCTCTCCTGACACACCACATTGAGAGCAAGAATTCTGTTGAAAATTATTCATCTTTCCTTATTCCTTTCTGCTCTAATAACTATTAAAAATTCTGACCTGAAGTATTTGCTCTTTATAGCATGTTGGACATTGATGACAAAAAGTAGAAACTGGACAACTGCTGCAATAGCACCTACATTGAACAGTCCCATATAAGTAGTTGGATCCAAACCCAAGGGCTGGCTTCAGAAAGAGCATCATAAAGAGCATCATCATTTTGCTTCCTTTTCTTTTTGTCTTTGCAACAGGTGGGTCAGGGAGGTCTCGTTTCTAAAGAAGCTATTCTCCTTATCACTATGTGGAGTGAGCATGCAGCCTCAACAGCACACTAAACTTTTGAACTTTTCCTATATATTCTCCAGACACACTTGCAGATTCCTCCCCAGTTAATTTAACGCTGGTGAAAGACTGCAGATTGATAGCTCAGGAGACTGAAGCCTGTTGTTACACGCAGGTAATTATTCAGCAGGATAAATAATTCCTCCCACCGCTCCGTCGCAGTGACTCCGGCGCCGAGAGCAGCCAGCCGAGGGCTGGGACAGGAGTGCTGCCTCTGCACCAGCTCCAAAATCTGTCTGCTCGTCCAGTTCGGTGCCAACCAGAGAACTATCATGGATTTTTAGGATGTAGCTATCTCTCCACTAGAAAATGGAGAGAGGCTGCCAACGTTTATAGATATCTCTGTTAACAAACTGGCTCCGTTACAAGAGGCACACTGCAGTTTCAGCAAGTAGCCTCCCAGTTTCAAGTCAGCGCACAAGGGCTTTAAGGAAAAGTGTTAACAATATCACCATGTGTGACAAGGGAGCTATACTTTTAATCATCTCTGCTCCTTCAGGTGATTGCTCTCTCCATCTCCCGCTTTGCTCCTCCTGTCACAGGGCAGGCTGTGCAGCCGAGTAGGGGAAAGCACTTAGCTGGCTTTGAGCACCCTGTATTTCCTTATCAAGACCAGCATTTTTTATCATTGCTGTTCTTCTGTTTGTCTCACTTTCATCAAACTGCTGGGCCTGTTAAATCAGCAGAGGATCACTCTAAATATTTCAGTTGGGATTAAGAAAAAAAAGTATGATATCCTGCTTTTTGCTATTAAAACCTCTTCTCCTCTCCCCTCGGCCATGTCACCCCATAGAGGCTGACAGTCATCAGTTCCCTCTTTCCTCTGCACATGAGTGCAAAAGCTTCTTCTTGTGCCTTGTGTACTCATTGCAAGTGTGAATCCATACCAATCAGTGCAGTGGGAACATAGCTGAAAATTCGAATTGATCAATTAATAACTAATGAGATAAATGACCATCCTGAAGGCAAGGTTCCGCTCCTGGTCATTCATTACTGCGTGCAATCTCCTGGCTTCACTGGGGCAGGCATTGCACAGGGTGGTACTTGAGGAGCTTGGTACCCCTTTGCATATTTATGGGAATCTTCCTCTATATGAACTGGCAACTTTGCTATCCATCTTGTTCTGTCACTGTCTCCATTAAATGCTCATATAACCTAGGGCTGTATAACTGGCTAAGAGGACAACCTCGTGGATGTCAGGAAATCTGTATTTTATTTCCCATATGATGTTGGATAATGGATTCTCCACGGCTTTGGATTTCCATATGTAAATCTGGGATACTAATTCCTAACCTGTTCCTGGAATTTGTGAAGCTTAACGGATGGGAAGTTATACCTAATTAAGTAGAAATGATTTGTATGGAAGAAGAAAGATAAGAGGCTGGCTCTGATTTGCGCTCTGGTATTTAGACATGATCTTTTCCTCAACTATTTCTGCTAAAAGGCCTAAGGTTCCAGCACGGCTGGTAACATCCACAATCCCAGGTATAATATCTTTGCAAGTCACTACATAATGCTGTAGCAGATAATTCTGACAGCCAGCTCCCACAGGAAATAACAGCAATCACAAACCCAAACACCTTCCACTAGAAGTACAAGATGTACTCCTGAACTTGCCTTCTCAGTCATAAAGGCTCAGCAGCATGTACATTAGAAACAGAAACAAAACCTTTCCAAATAAAACACTACACTGCTTACACAAGAGAGGACAGGAGAAAGAAAGCATCTGAAAGATGTTAGTCATCTCTTTTAATACACTGCTCTGAAGTACATCAGTACACGGTGATGTGAATGGTATGAGAAATGACACAGCCTTACAAGCACAAGCAGGGCTTGGGGCAAATGCTGATGGCTAGCTTTGCTATGCTTCTTTGTAAAAATGGAGTCAAGAAACACTTGCTCCCCTGCAAAGACTGCGACTCTCATTTCTTAGGAGCAACATGCAGCTGCAACATGCACCAGATGGTATGAAACTCATTGCAGTTCAATAGCACCTTCTATCTGCAAGATACTGTTACTTAGTTGCTCTACTCTCTCTAGTGAAACATAATAATGAAATGGAAAGCAGATTTTTTTTTTTTTTTTTTTTTTTTTTTTTACCTGTAGGACACAAAAATAATTGATTTAGGACTCTAATTTCTAATGGTAGGACTGTGGAAGTCCCTAAAACTCCCTAGAAGCTGGGAGTATATTCCAGTGGAAAGATGACACTGTGCTTGCTCTTCTCCTACTTACTCTTTTTCACCAAACATTCTCTGCTGGCCACTGTTGCAGAGAAGATACTGGGCTACTTGAATCTTCGGTTTGAAGTGACATGGTATGTCTTACATTTTTATGGTGTAACTCACATTTGCTTCACTGGAAAACCTGTGTGTTGGAAGTTGAATAAGCAGTGGCCTTGTAGTGTAAACGCCCACTGCCAAAACCAGGAACAACACATAAATGACAGCTAGTGGCATTTTCAGGAAGGCCTCTCTTCTCTGCAAGAAGCAATTTCAGTGTACCAGGTGGAAGCACTTACAAGGGTATAACTATCATCATGATCAGGGCCAACCACTCCTGCTCTTTTATTTCAAGCGTTTGGATGTTCTTTCCTGCAGCTTACTTAATTTGTAAATATTTGTAGTGGTTCAGATGTTGACGTGGAATAAGATAATCTTACTTTAGAAGTGTTTAATATATTTCCTCACAAAACAATTGTCACTCTATGACAACAACATGTGACCTTTTGATGGCTGCAATAACAATATCTGGGCCATATGAAAGGTACGTCTTGTACATACTCATTGAAAACTTTGGCTGAAGGCACATACCTCTACCTCAACAGCTGTTTTAGGTGAACAAGTCTTATAAGGTTGGGTATTGACCCTAAAGCACCGTAAACTATTTTCACTATAGATCTACTGCATCTGGAAAATGACTTGAATGAAGCTAAAATGGGTTTTAATCAATTCAGCAAATATTGAATCCACTAACAACTGTTGCTTAGAAAGTAAATTCCATAGGGCATAGGATAGATATTATCTATCTGTTAGGTATTACACAAAACATGTTGACTACATCAATAGCAAACAGGCATCTAGACTGTCAGTTATCGAACACAGATAGAATTCAGCATTTTTTTTTATCTGAGGAACTGATCCAAATACATATTGTGAATGTATTGGTAAATAAAATTAAGCTTCAATTTTATTGTTATAAAACAACATAACAAACTATGTCAAAGGGCATATAGTGCTCCCAGGTCCCTGTTTTTATTATTCACCCATCATGTTGTACTAGACTTTATACAAGACCCATTGGCCTTTTAGAAGTGCTTAGTGTGGTGTGAGCACAGCAGCTGTCATTGCCAATATGGGAATGATAAGCCTAGACCTTGCAGTCAAATGGTTTTGATTGCCCAGTCAGAGGAATCGGGTGCCCGTTTACAGGTGGCCTGGTTGGGATGGCCTGTGGCACCCGCCCTGAGCAAAAGGTTGACTTTTCTTTAGCCACTGTGTGCCTCTTCTTCCTATTATTTGTGCTGCAGTAGCGTGCAAAGGTGCATTCACATGTCAAAAAGATGGTCAGTGGATAGCAAGGTAGGAGCAGAGCAGGGGCTGAGGAGCACACAGTGAAGCCAAGAGACAGTCACAGCTGATGGGAACCTCTACGTGGAACCTCCTGGGTGGGCTGATTGTCCCCCTTGCCCCTAATCTCTGTGTCCACAGAATAGCTTCTTTTGCCTGCTGGCAGCAGTCACTTCTGGATACTGCCTTCTCTGAGCATGCCAACCCTGACTTGGGAAGGATGCTGACCCCTCCTGTTTGCAAGATGGTGTTTTTACATCCCAAAACTTCCATTCCTTCCCTTGCCAGGGCCACCATTCAGCCAAGAACAAAAACCTGAGCCTAACTTCCACACTGTATCAGCTGATTGCAACAGAACCACTTGCCTGCTCAAATCACATGCTGGATCAGAGCTTTTGGAAATAAATTCTGAAAGCGTTAAATGAGACGTCTGGGAATTGAGCTGTAGCTGAGTGATCCCACTCACATGGTCCAGATAGGCAAAGTTTTGATTTGCGTGACAATTTAATGGTTTACGAGGTGGAGCTCTCGTGTGACGGCAGGGCAGAAACCCAACTCTACTGAGGTAGGAATGATCCGTGGAGGATCTGGGTATATCCAAAGCACTGTGTAAGTTGAAGATATTAATAATATTGATATGTGTTAATTTTATCCCAGGAATAGTTGCAAACTGAATATAAAGTTAAATGGAAATGGGAGTTCTTTCATTCACTCCTTATGCATGCTTAAAATATGGAGCTAGTCTCCCATGGCTTCTTCCTTTTACTTTTATTAATCCTGAAAACTAATTATCGCAAATTATTTGATTAGTCAAAATACAGAAATCAGATTATAAATAGATTTTTTTTTTTAAATAAGTTACATGAAATCATGATACAAAAGTTCACACTAATTAGTACTCTACTAACAGTTACATAGAAATTAGAGTAAGCACGCTTTGGTTCTTTTTCTTTTATCAAAAAAATGATATAATTCTCAGATTTTTATCATACTGGGATGGTAAGCCATATGTATAATGCTATCAGAAAATAAAACATCACAAAATATTGACATTTTGGGAGCAAAGATGGAATAGGGATTTCAACATGAATCACATTCTTCACTTTTAAGAAGAAAGTCCAATTCTTATTAATAATTGAAAGGCAGGCTTGCGTAGGAATGCTCTCCCACTGCAAGCACTGTGGCAAAGCATGCTGCGTGCAGATGCAGCTACACCGGGAAGCTTCCTCTTGCCCTGTCGCAGCAATACTATCTCCTGCACACCAGTGCCAGCTCAGTTCAAGAGATACAGCCATGCCTGCGGCATTTATTGGCACTGCTATGTTGGTCAGGGATAGCACATCTTCGCAATCCCAAAGTGCAGACACATCCTGCTCGCAGACAAGAAATTATATGACTTATCTTTCTTTAAAAAGGTTAGTGGGAAATAATGCTGAGGTCTGGGAACACTGACAAGAGGATTGCTATTATATAAAGCTAGCCATTTTCTATATTCCTAAGAGTTTTTACAACGGCATAGAAAACCCACAAGTTTCTTTTAAAATCAAACTATCCGTTACCATTTTACATGTACAGTTTGATGATGGACTGACACCCAGCGTGAGATGCTGTAAAATCTTCTGGATTCATGGGAGAAGTGGTTTGCAATACGGGGGAGGTTTTTACTCTACACTAAATCCTGATAATGCACCAATTCTGTAGGAAGGGCATCTGAGGAGAAGTATGGGAGGAAGGTGAGAGGAAGCTCTGCTTGCTCTCCTGAACAGAGGGGCTGAAGGTGATTAACCCTAGAGAAACTCTGGGGTCAACTGCCCGCATCCAGATGCTCTAGCGGAGCACCGTGCACCCCTTTCCCAAGCCCCACATCTGCTACCCTCCCTTCCCACTCTCTTTGCCCTTCACGTTGAGCAAAGTGCTATCACAGACTCAGCTAAGGCATCTTTCCCTCTCCTGAAAGCTCGATGAGCACCCAAAACCCCACTGCTGTGTCCCTGGGGGCCACTTTTCAGCTGGGGGACCCAGCTCAGGGTAACACGGTCCACCTGAACTCAATGAAACTAAACCAAGCTGAAATACGAGGT
The DNA here is from genome assembly GCA_024606505.1 of Aquila spilogaster. Taxonomy (NCBI): domain Eukaryota; kingdom Metazoa; phylum Chordata; class Aves; order Accipitriformes; family Accipitridae; genus Aquila; species Aquila spilogaster. The sequence goes on along the minus strand of JANHGO010000012.1, from coordinate 4,674,836 downwards.
GACAAACTTCCTAGTAGCAACATTTTTTTAACACCATTCCAGTTGGCAGGTTAGAGAGGGAATAGCATCCTCCAGGAGCTCTGCTTTATGGTGAACAACCGCATTATCCTGGAGAAGAGCTCCTGACAGGGCTGCAGCGCTATCGCTCTGCGCAGGAAATAGCTTAATCCTATCATAATCTCCCTGCAATTTTCCTCTGTATTTTGATGTATGTTGTTTCAAAGATACAATTTTATTTGAAATAGAGTTTATTTCAGACTCCAATGTGTCAAATTTAATTTCAAGAGTTTTCATTGTAGGGGAAAATCTTTTTTAGTGAGAGATTAGAATTGTAGTAAATAACCAGCACTGAGTTTCTGCTCTGCAAATTTAACCGTTTCCAAGGCAGATACAGATCAAGAACTGACATTTATTCCCTCACCGTTACCTACGCTTTAGTTTTTTCAAATGTTTTTATTCACTATAGCCTCTGGACAAGCAACATCAAAACATTCTGTTTGGAAAGATCATTCCTGTGGGGACTCTGCACTGCGGGAGTGCAGCTTTTTGGACTGCCTGTATCGGTTTTGGATGGAAATCTCTGCACTGTCACTTCAGAGAACTCATTCCAGCAGGTGGTTTATGATGCTGAGAAAGCTGTGCTGGAAAAAGAGAAGGATTTTGTTAGTAGAAACAAAGTTTAGTGTGGATCTGTGCCAAGGAAGATGAGGTTTATGAGTGCAATACTCCTAGTGCACACGAGACATTATATCAGTGGTGAGAAATTTATTGCAATCATCTTCCTATTTCCATTTCTGCCTTCTTTTTGGTGACATAATAGTGTAAGGAGGAAAGGTCACACCTTGATGCCAAGATGATTCATAACTTTAATACCAGAAGGAACAATTGACCTAAACAACCTTTGGCTAAAGTATATTTCCAGCAGTGCTTTCAGCCTCAGTCTGAAGCCAAACAAATAGAGAAATATCCACCACAAGGTTATTGTGATATATTCAGAATCACTTGCCTGAGGAAGGAGGTTGATCTCCAGCTGAATGTCTTTGAGAAGCCAAGACAGAGCTATCTAAGACATAACCATAATTGTCTTTCAGCTACCGCCCATGGAGATGGCTCCATGACAGTGGCTTCACCGCAGACAAGCCTGATCACACCTCTCGCTGCATGCACCAAAACTAGTCTGGAAGTAAAGTGAAGATGTGATGGTTTTCCTGAAGTACAATACTGACAAAGCCGCGGATTCGCAAAAGGGATGAAACCAAGATCAAGGACAGCACAATGGCATTTGCTGCTTTGGAAGAACTGCTATTCTGCAGCCTCCTTGATGAGCAAGGTGAACCTCATTAATCCATTGCTTTGTCTGCTCTTTTTTGTTGTCCACAAAGGCAGACTTATAAGATGCGAGTGAGAGAGCAGAAACAATGTGGGGATTGAGAAATCTGGGCCACCGTTTCTGTCTCTGAACTGCAGATTGGGCTCCAAGAAGAGACCTGAGAGTAGGAGCGTGCTACAGATACAGACCCACTGATGGTGAGCGGGCTCAGTCCTGACTCTGGTGGGTTGGAAGTATTTGCAACTCAGTAGGAAGGTCTACCTACGGCAAATTGATATTATCCAGAGGACACCGAGCCAAGCTGTCAGAGAAACTACTGCTTTAAAAAAACAGTAACTGTGTCACAGCACGATAAACATATGCACAGATTGATTTTGGCTACAAACCAAGAAATTCATACAACCAATGAGCCCAGCTTTTAGTTGTAACAAACAAGACACAATTACGATACAATCCGCTACTGCAACACTCAGGCTAGGAAGGAAAAGCTAATGGCTCTTGAAATACTTCTGCTTGAAGAAAATTTTGGTACCAAGTATGACGAGAAAAAAGTAAAGGGAGAGAAAATAGAAGCAAATGGAGATGTCAGCTGTCCTCGTGTAAGCTCTGTTAAACGGACATGGGTGGGAATAAGTCAGAGTGAGAAATCCAAAAGCAACATGGGAATCTTGAAACCAGCAGAACGATTAACAAAAGGATAGACCAAGGTTCAGAAGTTTTTATTGTGTCCAGAAGATCCCATTTTAAGAGGCAGATTGTCTCATACTGCTGTGTCACCACTTAAATCCAATTACATCTGGTAGCAATAAAAGCTGACAGACACAGCAGGTGTTATCAATGCAATTTTTGGTAAGCAGCCATCCATACATAGGCCATCACCGGTACCCAAATGGGCACCTTTGGCAATCTCAGCAAAGAACCTGAACATTGCCTGGATATTGAATTGGAAAGTGTTTTTCTAGCCCAGAATGGAGAGGCTTGCTGAAGCCGACAGAGCATGGAGCCAGGTATTACTCAGCTGCTGCTCACCGCTCCCTGAGTGAGCAGCTACATCACCTTAGTCCATTTTACATCTTTTCTCCAAGAGCTCCTCCAGTTTGTTTTTACTCCCCCAAAACCCGAGCCAGTTTCTCTCTTCCTCTCCTTTTCTTCTCATACAGAAGCAAAATAAAATCCTGTGCAAGTTTTGAAAAGACATAATAAAGATAACATCCTGTGTTTAGATTAGAGTGGAAAAAGGGATGGAGGGGATACATATTCAACCTTCAGGACATAAACTGCCAAAACATCCTTGGACTTGGGATGAAAATTTAGTTTGGATAGAGTTTGTTAATTGATACTTGAGGAGGTTCTTGTACATTCCTTGGAAACATTTGATCGTAACCTCTACTCAAAGTGAAATATTGCACTTTGGTACGCCAGGGCAGTAAGTCTGCATTGTTTGCACTGCAAATACGAATATACCGCAATCTGCAGTGACACATCACCATGCCACCAGTCTCAAACTTCATTGTGGTTTTCCTCTTTCATTTAAAGATTTTTTTAAATTCACAACCCAAATGGTGTCTTATGACTTCATGTAGACGATAGCGGAACTAATATACACAAAAACTCCCAAGCTTTACGTTCATGACCCCAAAATATGGTTGCCACATTACAAACAAAGAAGATTACAAATTATTTTATGATGGCACCATCCCCTCTATGATCTGCATCAATGCCCACCTGCAGTTCTCCTAACTGTGTCTAGTCTTTTTTAATGTTTCCCTTTGTTTCCCCGCCCTGTAGACTGCAGAGCACCCATTGCCCACAGTGTCCAGTTTGTGGACGGGGAAACAATGCACACAAAAATTAAAAACTTAGCCCAGGTTCCATGGGAAGCCTGCAGCAGAGCAAGGAAGTGAAGCCTCTAAAATCAAGTCTTAACTACAAAACTGGCCTCTTTTCCTCTCAGTAAGTTATTAAGCCCCTGCAAAGTCTTGAACCTCTATCACAATGGCATTTGCAAAAGAGGATTTTAATGTTTAAACAGTGCTTGAGTTAAAAATATATTGAACATTCCATTTACATTTCGGACAAAGTATATTGAATTTACCATGAAAATATTCCTATAGTGGCAAGATAAAATAAATGAAAAGACAGCTCTCCTTGTATTTCATATTTTTTTCTGTAGAACTAATATAGGATTAAAGAGAAAAACCTGGTAGCTGCAGGAACAAGTTTGAGCAATCACTTGTCACTTGCAGTTAGCACAAAAATGTATTATAACAAGATATTACTTGTAGAATTTCCACTATAAATCTTTTATTCATTCCAAGGAATCCCAGTCCAGGCATTTGCCATACTGCATTGTCAAAAATAATGTCCAGCATAAATGGTGTGCGAGAGACCATGAACATCAGAGATAACAAGAGTACTAACACCTTATGGGCCTTAAAAACCCAGTAGTGGTATTTCTGGTCTCTCATTAAAAGTGAAATAAAAATATTGTTTAAGAATGACTTTTATGCTTAACTATTAAACGCAGGCATTGATTCTTTGTTTATGGTTTTTCCCACTTTTCTTTTTAAAAATTGCTGAGTGGATGTAAACAAGAAAGTAAATTTTTACAGCCCCATTCTGTTGCTGGGCACGAGAATCACCAAAAACCGAAACAACCTGGAAACCTAAATGAGCATCAGGAGCAAGAAAACACCTGTAAAATATCAACCAGCACTCAGAGAAGGAAGAAGAAAACTGGTTGAGAGGGAGCCATGGTGTAAACCAGCATGTTTCCAGGGAGGTCAAGAGACTTTTGGCAATTTCCACAGATGAAGGAGATGCAGGCTCTGACCTGCATGCCTGAAAAATTACACCTGCATTTAGCAAAATTGCTAGCAGCAAGTGCTGAGCTGCTTTACTGTGTTGGGCCAGCCAAGAGCTGTGGTTTCCCTCACCACCGGTTCCTAAAACTGGTTTGTAGTTCAGACTTTCCCAGGTGAGAGATTTTGCCCTCAGAGCTACTTCCCTCTGCAGCAGGGAACTGGTCTTCGCGGCAGGACTCAACACCTAGCTAAGCGAGGGAGGTCCTCTGCACTGATTTTGGTGAGTGTTGAGTCACGTTTATTATTAACTTTCAGAAGTACAATGCAGATGAGGGCAGAGTCTGGGTTTTGTGCCAAAGCAGCAGTCACTTCAACTTTAAGCATTTGTGCTGGCTGAACGCTGACACCTTCACTAATGCGTTGCACCCCCTTTTTCTTTTTCTGAAGATTGCTTAGAAAATGTGACTTGACAGCTACTACTTGGAACTGAGGACACTTTGCTGAGTCTTTCGTTTTTCAAATTTCCATATTCAAATCCTGATAATTTTTTTATATCAGGGTTTCCTCTGCTTTAGTTCTCTCTCTGCCTCATCTTTCTAGTGTGTATGTCCTTCTGCTGAACTTTTTCCCTTCACTTTTTCCATTGCCTTGGACTGTCTTAGCTGCATTTTCTTTCAGATTCAGGTAATTTGGGAGTGTGAAGGGTAGAAGGTGTGGGATAACATGGGAAATGTGAGGCAGCGTAGCTGTGTTAGTAGGATGACATGCCTATACTGCAGCTAGATCGAGAGCTCCCAATCAAGGCAAGTTCATAAAGCGACTTCTGCCAAAACTCCTAGCATGTTTATATCTCAAAGAGGTAAGCAAGCCATGAGGTCATGTCTTTCTTGGGGAGGTTCTCCTCCTTTCTTTCCACCCTGCTCTAATCTTTCCAGCAATTCTGTATTTTCTTCTAATTCATCCCTCAGCTTTTTGTTTCTTCCATTTCTTTCCTCCCTTGACCTCCAGAGGCCACAAGGGTAAGAACCAGCTTTTCTCCCAGCTCACTTACCAGAAGTAGATGGGGGACCCCCCCCGCCGCCACCGATAGATTTCCCAGATAGGGGAAGATAGGTTTCTGGTTTCTTTAACACGTCCTTGCTTTCATAGCAAAAGCACAGGGCATGTTTCCATCAGCTGTAGAAAATGGAGAGCAAAATTAGGGGAGGGGACATACAAAATGGAAGATGACCTCCATTCTTTGGTCTCTGCTGGCACTAGAAGACGTAGACTGAACCAGACTCTTTCTGCTAACATCAAGCCCCATGAAGCCCTACGGTAGGATAGCCAAGAATAACAACATGCCCTTGATTTTCATCAGACCTGGAAAGTGGCATCAGCTTTTTCTCAGCACGAAATTTGGAACTGCCGCAATAACTTATTTAAGATCAAAATGCCTGTGAGCCATACAACATCACCATATGTCCTACGTATAACCAAAAAAAAAAAAAAAATCAAAAATTAATTTGCAAATGTTTCAAAGAATATTTTTAATTAGGAGTATTTTTCATACCCCCCACTTAGAAAGGGTGCTGCCATGTTTCCAAGAGTTATTGTATTAGCTATAGAGCTCATACGAAAGGGAAAATTATAACTGATCAAATTTTAAAGAAACCTCTAAAAATAGCTTGTCTAAAGCCCATAATGTCACAATGATAAAGTCTAAGATCTCAGGTCCTCCAAGAACTTAGAGCAAGATACGTCCCATTAGGAAGTTTGGGCTTTTCCATTAATTTCCCTACAGGACACAGACATTGCTTCTGACTACAAAGGCTTGAAAGGTAACAGAGCTGAAGCACCTCTCCAGTCCAAACTGAAATATTCCTAAACTCCCATGCACCAGTGTCTGAGAAACAGGATTTAGCACTAAGCAGATATTTGTCTACCATAAGATGTGGGTGCGTGCTTGCTTCCAGTTATAGAAAACTAGGAATTTGGAGCTGTTCACAACAGTGGGTGGGCTAGAGATAGCCCTGGCAATGATGGATTTGCAGACAACACAGGGGATTTGGTTAGAAGTGCAGGATAATTAAGGTTTGTTATACTGCACTTCAGTTTCTCATAGCAGCACTATACCATCCATTCAGGGGTCTATTTTGGATGTAAGATGACCTCTAATGTTAAGCAGACGTTACTAATAACCATTTTCTTTGCTATTAGTATAATAACAACTGGTGATAAACAGTGACCTCATCTTTTGGAGTTAAGTCCTACAGTGTACACTAAAACAACAATAACAAAATACCTCTTGATAGCCAGTGCAAGTTTTGCTTGAGCACAGTTTCTTCCAGTTACAAGGTATTTATCAGCAGGAGGAACACAATTTATATTATACAGCCTGTGCTCACTGTTAAAATTTATACCCATCAGCAGAGTCATTAAGTCCTACATTTGCCTTCCCCTAATCCACCGTTAGATTAAATGGTTCAATTAATAATAAATATTAGCAGTTTATTAGATTAATAGTTACACCACTACATTAGTGTATTTGGTTGCAGAGAGACAGAAATGAAGCAATAGTTTCCCACTAAATCATTTTTAGCCAAGCAGCATACCATATGTTGTTCTGCTGCACTCATCTCTTTTTTACAAAAAACAAAGCCAAAACCTTCAGCTTCACCTGCCACTTCTAGTTATTCAGCCACAGCCCAAGGATCTAGATGGAAATGAGGAACCAGTCTGCGCTCTGAGCAAAGCCATTGAACTCAGCGGGGCTGCAGGAGGGGAGCCAGCACCAGCTTTGACCCATTTATTTGAGAAAATTACCCCTGGACAACGAGATAATCCTCCCCAATAAGCCTGGCTATGGGCAGGAGGAAGCACCAGATTAGTGAATTTGGTTCTGCTGAAGGGACTGATACTTAGCAGCTGGAGAGGCTCTGCTATCCCACGCTGAAAATGCTGGTGTGATAACATGCCAAATTGTTGCATCTGTACATGAGCTGTTTTCATCTACAAAATGGATTGCAAAATGTTCTAATTTTATAAGGCGGGGGAAGAATCAGCTAAGGCAAAAGTTGGTTACATTGTCCAGGAAACTACTGTTAATGTTAATCTGCTATTTGTCAAGTATCCATATGCGTTATAAATACGTGTACCATTTTGCAAGCACATGGCCTAGCTGGTAGGAAAGTGGGGAGGTGACAGTCAGAAGACTGGACTCTGTTCCCAGCCTCGTCCCTAACTGGATGCCTTTTCATTTCTTCCAGCTCTCTCAGCCATGTCCAGTGAAGTGTCTTCTCATCATTGCAGATTCATTCTTTCCAGACCTGACCTTTCCTTATAATTCTCTACTTCTTTTGCCTCATCCCTGGGTAAATCCCATCCTGCTTTGTGCCTCAGTTTCCCTCATTCATAAAAATAGGATAATGATACCCTTCATAAAGTGTCTTTGGATGAAAAGCACTGTCAGGGATTGTTAAAGATATTACCAGGGAGTGAGAACTACATTGGACCATATTCATCTAAGGGACATTTGTGGAGGGGCTGAGAATGTGTTTTCATGGTCTCCTCTGCTTGTAGTTGATGGATAAAAGCAAATCTGTAAGAAATTACAGGACATCTGCAAAACTGCATGAAAACCCTATTCAAGTCAAGCAGCTTTACTTAAACTGGCATTACCAATGGGGAGAAGTTTCCACCCTCTCCTGAAGTTTGAAACATGTTTGATTTACAAGAAGGAGTAGGGCAGAACGCCTCACCATCTTGGCATAACAGCAGTTGAGAAGATCATGATTTCTCTGCTCTTCCGAGTTCAAAGAGACAGAAAAAATTATTTAACTTAGGAAACGTACACTGATGGGTATATTCTTAACTCCCATGGATGTGAATAGCTGGGGGTGCATGACTGCAGTCCCACGCACTGAGATGAGATAATTACAGTTGTACAGTAGTGGAGGCATTGCCAATATCCCATAATTAATTTACAGACAGAGTATTTCCTCCTCCTTTCCCCCCATTAAGTGTAGAGAAAATAAATGTTCTTAGGAGTTGGCAGTTTCTCTTTAGTTTGCATATTCCTCCTAAATATGAACATTATGTTGTTTACTCATCTGTTAATGACAGCTGATTATCAAACCATAAATATACATGTATCTAATGGTTTGTGAACATTAAACATCAGAATGTAATATATGTGGGTGTACGCAGGAACCCAGTACCGAACAATTGCCATTTAGCACGTCAGCTTCTGTAGCGGTGTCTCAATCTGGGCACTGTCACTTCCCATGTATAAGAAGAAGAGAACTGATTTTCCCAGCTGCTGTTAAGATATTTGTTTGTTGCCAGATGTAAACAGATTATTTTTTATTTTGCTTGAGCCACCTCCCCTGCACAATCCAGTGGTGTTACGGCTTTTTGCTGGCTTCTGGGTGTCTGAGAAAGAAACTTGATGAGCCGAGCAGGTTTCTTTTTAGTTTTAAGCCTTATCTCTCTTTCTGTCTTTGCTCTTGGTCACCAAGTAAAAGAAAATAAAAGGACACAGTCACTATTTCAGTGTGAACACTCCCAAGAAGTCGGGGGTTTAATGCTAAGGAGCCCAAGGCCTCCCTCTGTCTTGCCCATTTTTTTCCTTCTTTCCTCTGTTGTCTGCAGTTCTCTCTCTCAACTCTTTTCCTGCTAAGTGTCTTGCCATTATCTCAGATCTGGTTTCCCTGGATCAAAGCTGTTTTCCTCCCTCCTAACACTTTCTTTGTCAGAGCTGATAACTTTACTAAACTTTCCACTTCACAGACTTGTAACTTCAGTGTGGCCTTAGTCCTGACTCTCCTGCTCCCCCTGCACTCAGGCTCTCCCACTTGTTTTTTTTTTCCCTCTTTCTAGTACTAAATCCATCCTTTTCCCTTACCCTTTGAAGCCAAAGCCCATGAACTGTCTTTTTCCTCTTTACTTTCCATCCATCCCTCTTCTGAAATCTTGCTAATATTCTCCTGCTGAAGTTGACTTCTCCCGTTATTCTGACCATGTGAACTTCCACTTCCTTGGAGTCCTTCCTGATTTGTCTCTTGTTGCAGAGGTAACTTAATTTTCTTTTGTGTCACCTCTCTTCCAGCTCCATGTTTACTCTTCTTTCCTAATTGTCCTCCTAATCATTTCTCTTTCTCTGTGCGCCACAACTAACGCCACACTCTCTACTTGCAATGCTCTCTTAAAAACTAGAGCTGAGCCAGATACAAAGTTTTGGATCTGAATTCTTGAAAAAGGTAAAGGGAACTGTGCGGAGCTCCTATGGTTTTGAGCTTGGAGAAAAACCCAAAGAAACAGGCAACTTATCCCTTGGAGTCAACCTGCAAAATGCTGTGCACTCCCCATCAGTACCAACTACCCTCAGCTTCAGCAGACTTCTGTTAGAGGCAGGACTGATGGCATCTGCCCATGCCAAAGCCCCTAGGAACAGCAGTATTTATGATACTGTGGATCTAAAGATACACGGATAAAACTGATAGGTCGGTGCTCAGTCTTGTTAATGCATAGTTTGTGCAAGTGTATATAGATCTGGAAGTGTCAGCTAAGGAGAATTCTGCATTGCAGTGGTATGTTCCCAGCTGCACTGACCATTTTGCCATTGCTTTTGATGGACATTTTTGGACAACTTGTAAGGAATATGGTAAGCATGACTTGTCTCACAAGTAGCTTTTAGAATTCCTCAAGTTAGGATGAGGCATATGTGTAATTTTCAAGACTGTAATTTTTATGCTGTTCCAAGTTACAGAAAACATTTAGAAATTTTGATCAAACAAAACCACTGCTGTGATATAATTCCAGAATCAACGTACAAAAAATTTCACTTGCCTTTTTAGCAGTTATTGATGACGGGAATAAAGCTGCAGGTGAACACAAAGGACTGGCTGTTTGCATTCCCGCACTGCCAGCACGCCAGATTGGATAGCAAGCAAGTCATTTTGCCTGGAACTAAACCAGTCGAATGCTGACAGATAGGTGTTTGTGCAGTGCAGACTCGGCAATGAAAATAAGCTGTCACTGCTTACACTGACCTCTGCTATTTGATTATGATACGACACCTTTCTTCTCAAAATGAATCAAGAGGGTTTATTCAGGTGATGTTGGTTCAATGCTCAGTGATGCTGAGCACCACAGGAGCTCAGGTGCCCTGTGAGATACGTATTTGTGGGGCTGACTCCTGGGGAAGTGTTTGACAGCCTCTCCCATCTCGTTTTTATTGTACAAGTCAAGCGAATTAAATAACTGTAGCTGGATGTTTTAAAAGGGCCGTATAGTTTTATGAACAGTTAATAACACAGGTGTATATAGATGTTAAGAATAGCCGTATCTCATGATTCAACCTGATTGCTGCCAGAGTCGGGAAGGCGACTGCTCCCGAGCGATTGCAGCACTGTCGCTCAGCCGCTCGGCTCAGGAGGGTTTTTGCACAGCACACTAGCCTAATAGCAAAGGGCAGATCTGGTTTAATTTTTGAGGAGTTCTTCGTCTCATCTACCATCAAAAGCTGCATCTGAATATGGTACTGTTAAGTTTTTCACTACCCCAGGCCAGTGGAATTAATGCAGAGTTGCTACTGTTTTGCTGTGAAATGGCTTCCTTTTGGCTGGTTTGGTAACATAAAATAGAGGCCCAACAAGATTTGGCAAATCCAAACCATTTTGTTTTCAGAATTTTCTCTTAAAAATAAACCTGAAAGTTTTCTGATTTTGTCCAGAAACGAGCAAAGACAAATGTTGAAATCCTTCAGACATGGAATTTCTACCTTGCATGCAGGTCGACAGGAGACTACATTTCATTTGGCTTCAGGTAGAGTCCAATCTGCTAATTAAATGGCAGACCTGCTTTACTAGAGATAAAAATAAAGCAAGCGCTAGTGAGAAAAGGGGAATGGGGACCAAACAAAAGGGAAGGATAGGGAAGGGATGAAGTCAATAACAGATAAATCCCAGTCCCAACACAAGTACTAGAAAGACAATACTCTGTTGTGCACCGAGAAGCTGAGGTTTATTAGCTGTTGATTAAGTCTTGTGAGGAGCAGAAAGATAGTTGAGGAGAATGAAGCAAAATACAAACAATCTCTTCTATTTTCTTGGCAAATTTGATCTTCTCTATTAGGATTATCAGAGAGCTTATTCCCTGGATGTGGGCAGCGAGGCAGATTTCCAATGCCTTTCAATTGCTTTTCTGGCTGAGGCTGGCTATTCTAATGCAACGTGACGGGTAGCCACAAACATAATCCGTAGGACCCAGTGGTGCTCGAATGCAGATGCTACTCGCCGAGTCAAAAGAGAAGAGCAATGCTCCAAGTCTCCTCAAACCGGAACACTTGTGGCACTGGTTTTTATGTGACACAGTAGCTCAAAGCTCAGCGTTGCTGCACTCTCAACTTTGGTTACAGGCGGGATATTCAGGCATTTAAAAAAACAAACCTGTTACCAAATTGCAAAAGATTACATATTTTTCCTCAGCTGATTTTACTTTCCAGTATGGGGATTTAGGAATACCCATATTGGATCAGACTGTCAGTTAATCTAATCTGGTATACCTATTCTGGCTGCAGCTAATAGATGATGCTTCAGAGGAAGAAAACAGAAAGAAAACAAAACCACCACAATATATCTAGTTAATTGAACCGTTCTGTACATAGGGAGAAAAATTCCTTCCTGACGTCCACAGGTGATGAGCGTATGCCCTGAAGCATGAGATACGATTACTCTTATCATTATCTTAGCTTGCATAGCAACAAATGTAATTAGTGGTCATAAAATTATCCTGCTGTTTGGGATTATCTATTTTTTTTAAGCAACAGAGCCAAGCATGTCTCTGAGGTAACTTCATTTGAATAGGATGAATTTGGACTGTGAAGTCTAAAATGTATCCTTAAGTACAAACAATAGAAAAGGCAAGAATTGGAAGTACTTGGCTGTGGCCTCCTACGGCTGCTATTTATTGCATACTTGGGCTGTTTCTTATGAGACTTTATTCAAACTTCATGTTAGGCAAGATAAGAGGTGGAACAAACTGCTGGGAGTAATGACAATAAGCAAGAGAAGAGTAAGGTTTCAAGCCAAAACTAAGCAAATACCATTAAGCAACATGTTGCAGCAATTGAAAGGCAAGCTCCTTCCCACCTCTTGCCACATCTCAGGAACTCCGCAGTGGATGATCAGTCACAGAAAGGGCATGAGCAAGATGGACACGCAGCCAGAGAAGCATTAGGACTGCTGTGTCAAGCCAAAATGACAATTAGACAAAAACTAAGCTAACACGTTAACACTGTGCCCATTCAACACATGGAGATGCCCCTGCAGATGCCAGAGGGAGAGGACCTGAGAGGTAAGAAGAGTTTGTTCAGCTCTGGAAGAATTAACATATTAACCAGGTTGGTTCCTTCAACCTGCAGTACAAAGCTGGGTTACGTGAGCAAATCTGAAATGTCTCCTAAGGTGTGCTAAATAAACCTGCCATGAGAGAAGATACTTTATTGCTTAACAGGCCCGGGAAGGACAGAGAGGGTATTTCAGCTTTGGCTTTGATGAGTTTAATTGCAGCTTGAAAGGGCATAATTACACTGGTGCTGCCGGCTGCCTCCTTCAGGAGATTGGTGGCCATGGGGACTGTGAAGCTCAAGCCTGGTTTGGCCAAAAGCTTTTAGCATGGTTTGAACCGCATTGCTTTTGTAAATGCAAAGAGGTAAGGGCATCAGGAAGCAAACCTGCAGGCTTGCTAGACCTTCGAAACAGCTGTGATTGACAGCTGGAGCTGAAAACTCGTACCCAGGCCATCGTCTCCATGCTGATCAAGGGCAGTGCTCCATGCGGGGACTCTTCGCTTGGTCTTTTCTTGCACCTTAACTGCCTCCAGCCCTGTCTCTTGGTGCAATCTGAATTTCCACTGTTATTGCCACTTACATTGCTCATGCCTAGTCCTGCTTATGTGGGGTATGTTCGTCCAAGCAGATGGCAAAGATTTCAGGCTTCTTAGCAGGTATTTGCCCCTGGCCTGCAAGAGACCAGGTATGATGTTGTGGCCTATTTTGTGAAGCAGCATTGAGAGCCCTCTCAAAGTGGTGTCATTTTCACCATGGATATCTACAGCTGAGTATTTTCTGTATTTCTAAATGAAACAAGAGCTGGTAAGGACTTTTTGTGGAAAAAAAAGCATGGAAGGACTAAAAAGAAAAAGTAACAATTTCCCTTCACAATGTGCATGTCTTCAGCGCAGAGCAAACTCAGGCTTGAACGCAGCCTTCATGATGGCCTCAAAATACCTGTCCCATGTTTAAGTGTTTTTTTCAACAGAGGGTGTCTGAATCATCAGGGTCCATAGGCCAGGGGCCATGTAGATGGTGAGACCACAATTTAACTTAAGTGCTGGTCGTCCCCAATTGCTCTCCCCCAGTGCCTCTCCACCGGCTGGCACAAACCACAGAGCAGCTCAGGTAACGGCAGCATCGTGGAGTCAGGGATGTTCCCCCCCCACAGCAAGAGAAGAGGAGAGAGGAACTTTTGCAGTTAATCACTGAATTAACATGGTAACAAAGATTAGCCTCACGGACAGTGGCTTTCCAGGGGTGCTAATTTTTATCATCGTGCATGTAAGGGCTGCTGTCCTCAAGTTGCAGTTGTCCCTGTGGGAGGGATAAAGAGTTCAGCATTATAAAACTGTGGGTAGATATCCAGGAGGTGTTCCCCAATGGGGAATAAGCAGAGGAGGCTCCTGGAAGCAGGTGCCAACCCTTGTTTTAGAGCAATGCCACTCTTGCTGCGGGCTCTCCGGTGTGGCTGCCACTGCCGATTACAGGCAGTGCCTGCTGCCTGCCTGCCCGGTCTGGGCAGCCTGGTTTCAGCACGGGTCCCTATGCTCGCCTCGCACAAACCGTGCTTCGCCATCAGCCATTGGGGACTCCTCTCCTGCTGTAACAGCGGTGCCACGGCTGTAATTCTATCGGCACACAGGCAGCATGTAAAACTTTATAAACCGCTTGGCCTCGCCACTGGAAATACTGTAAGAATTGATAGAGCATGCACCAGCACCAGCATCCAAACGACAGACCGACAGACATAAAATAGGTGAGCACTTTTATTGCTCCTTAGAGGATTCACACCTATTTGTCAAGGTTAAATGCATCTTTGAGGCAAGACATTTTTTGTTGTCATTAAATATCTTTCACCGCTGTGTCCTTCTGCTTAACGAAGATGCCCTCAAAAGATCGAAGGTAATTTACACTGCAAGTTGCTTGCTCTCATCATTTTACCGTGAGCCCCACAGTATGCTCTTTAAAAGCCCCAACTCCCAGCCAAGTGAGTATGTGAGAACCTCAGCATTTGTTTTAACAACAACGATAAAGTACTAGTCATCACAGCTATGGATAAAAACATGAAGATGTGACCCGGGTGCATACTAAATGGCTTGAAAACCAGAAGGCGAGGAAACCAAAAGTGCATGTATTTACTCATATCTCATTATTTTTAGACCAGGTTTGGGAGCACTGACTTAAGATTTGGGAGCATGTGGGACATGGAAATCACTGCTTTTCAGATATAAGGCACTTGGCTGCCTGCGCTGGACTGAATTTGCTGGTGTGAAGAAGCACTTTGCACCCAAGGGAGCCCTCCAACATGTCCGGGGTGCCAAAGCCACAACCACTTGGACTGGGTCTTCTGCCTGGTGTGGGTTAGAGCCAGTCACTCGTCCTGCCTGTCCCCTCTGTCCCTTCCTCGCAGGGAGGACAGTCATTCTGGCACTTGGCCTGCCTCTCTGCATCTTGCCCAGAGGTAATGTGCAATCACTTGGACTCCTATGCCCTCTCACTCCTTGTGCGCCCAAGCAGGCGTCATCGCTGTTGCCCATCGCCAGGGAAGAAAATATGCATTTTAATACCACCTGCTTTACATGTGACAAGGGTCCTATATACCTCCATGCAGAATGTTACACTTCGAAGTCAGAGCCTTCTAATTGGGCAACAAATGCTTGTTGCACAAACTATACCGACAATTTCTGATGGATAGAAAATACAATATTTAGTCAGACTGCTGTAAGTTAAAACACAGCAGACAGTAAAAGGATGAAATTATA
>JANHGO010000012.1:4641259-4658980 GCA_024606505.1 Aquila spilogaster | reverse complement strand
TATAATTCAACATACTAATGTGGGTTTTCACGCCTAAAGCTATAAATAAGCTTGATATTCGAAAGTTTCTGTAATGTGTATTTAATAGCAATATTTTATAAATAAATCTTGATTATTCCATTGCACTCCAGTGGAGATCTTCTTCCAAGATAACAGTTGTTTCTAACCCCAGGCCTCTTTTTCTGACCCCTCCCTGCCACCCATATCTCCATTAAAGAAATAAACCACTTCCTTCTCAAAACCTTTTTCAGACACAAGGGAATTATGGCCACGGCAGCTCCTCCTTTACCTCCTCCTCCCTTGCCCTTTATTTTGCCCAGATTGCTGTTCACTCCCCTGGAGATTTTGCCTGACTTATCATTGCCTAGGGATACCTGTGGGAACTCCTCAAAGTCCAGCTAGAGAAAACTCTGTATGTTGGGCATATCCCATTAAAAAACACAGATTGGGGGTGCGTGAAGTCTAGAGGAAATGTTGCATCAGCTCCATTTGGAGCATGGGCTTTGGACCCTACCAGCCAGACCTCAGCTGTGCTTCATGCTCTACAGCTGCTCTTTAGGACGCCCTCCCTCTTCTTGTGCCTAGGAGCACCACAAAGCAGATGATGCTGGAGTTCGGCTGCTTTTCACAAGCTCTATTCCTGCACGGTTCTACACAGCATCAGTTCACTATCTTCCACCTTTGTGGCTAAGAAGCAATGCAAAGCCCACTGAAACCCATTTCAGAGGTGTTCAAGATACAGCACCAGGCATTGGTCGAGTCTTATAGGAACTTGGAGAAGCTGACCCTTTTCCGTACAGCAGCTGCTGGCAATTTTTTCCTCTTCTTTCCATCAAAAAACAATTCATCAGCTTTCCAATTCAAATGAAGCCTTTAATTGAAAAAGTGCTTTCATGGAGCTGCATACAATTTGGACCATTGCACTATAGTGACATTTTGTTTTTTAAAAGATCATGATTTTCAGCACACTGTCCACAACTCAGTAAAAAAAATCCTCCACTTGGGAAAATCAGCAATGCCTGATAACAAACCATTATAATCGAGCAGGACCCAATACATACATGCATTGTACGTACTCTACATATGTAATATGTTTGGAAGGCTATAGCTTCTCACGCAGCTGGTTCTTTATACAGATGGTACATCGCCGTGGTGAGTGATGCAGGAAGAATTTCTCTGCTCCATGTTGCTAAATGGAAACTCAAGTCCAAGAATGCAGTATCTAATATACAAGGATCTAAGCATGTCTCCACATCTGGGCTTGGATTTTGGAAAGAAAGCAGAAATATCTGTAGCTAACGGCTGTTCGGTGGCCCTGCACGGGATCATGGACCTACTCACAAGAATCTGCTTGCCAGACTGGGGTTTAGAGAGAAGTTCATTGTGATTCAAGTGCCAAGGAAATCAATGACCAAAAAAATCTGTATGACATCAATATTTAACACAATACCACCACTAGTATTCAGAGACTTCTGTAACATGAAGGACTGGACCCCAAATGAGCAAACCCCATTTTCTTCCAAGAGGGGAAAAGGAAGTGAGAACTCTCATCAATGAAACAACTTCTTTGTGCTGCACTCTGTGCAAATATTTGGATTACTAAAACGAATTTATGAAGCAATTACTTTTAATGCTATATGAGGAAATTAAGTACTCATTGATTCATGATTTATAATCTAAAGCTGAAAGATCATGAAAAAGCAAATATAACTTAATTAAATGTCCTTTGGCTTTGCTACTATTGCAGACCTAACTCATAAAGTAAGTAAAACAAACCATTTTTAGAACATAAATGAGTATTGGTTCTTCTAGTTCAGAAGATAAATAATTTACTGGTTAAATATATTCAGCAAAGCTTAGCCATGTGAAGGATTTTTCCAGTGGCCTCTGGGTCTTGAAGGAAGGATAGAAACTGACTGGTACAGATTCAAGGAATTCATTGTGTTGCGAATGACAGGAGCATTTGCTATGAAAAGAGGAAAACAAAAGGCTATTTCCGTTCTTTTTATACTGGGAAAAATATTTTAATATATTCATGGAGTAGAATATATTGTGAAAGGAACGTGCCTTTATGGTCTCTCCATTGGCAACGCACTTGTGATTATTCACTCCTGACACTGAGCCCATTAACCTGGGGAAATTTAATCTAATGCTATAGTAATGTTGCTATTTTTCCACTCTGAAGTGTAAATAATTTGAAAAAAACCCACCCAGGTTTTTAGAATGAAACATCCCAAGTGATGTATTCAGTCAGTTAAGTAGTCGGTTTGACTCTTCCTTTGTACTGCAGAAGCAAGAGGGTTGAGTTTAAAAAAAGAGTGAAAACCAGAACACTACTAAATAAATCACAGAAGACCATCCATTGTAACTACATATTTCAGCAAGATAAACTGTTTCTGAGTATACCGGTTTGGATGTCTCAGCCTTTCAGTCTGTGAAAGGGTGTTGCATGTGCATACTGAAGGAGGACATTTAAGACAATTTTGATGCCCTTTGAACATCATGTGTTTCGAGTGAAGGATGAAGATGAGGTATTTGGATGTCTCTGTCCTCCTTGAAGAGTCTTTCTGCATCCTCTGACCCCAGGTACTGCGGAACAGATTTAGAGGGTGGGATTGCTCCCAAGAAGTGGTGGCAGCAGTGGTAAACCCAACCACTGTAGAACAGCAGGGACAAATGCAATTTGCTTTCCATTTCTTAAAATGCACATGGGAAAGAAGAGCGGTATAAAACATACATCCTCTCTGCCCTAGGTCTCTTGAGCTCAGCTGCATTGAAGAGACCTGCAAAGCCCCATTCGCTCTATCAGAGTTAGGGGGTCCTGCAGAGTTAGGCCATCATCTTCATCATCTTCAACTTCATTGATGAAGAGTGAGGCCATCACCTTCCATCCTCCCAGGTGGTGAGGTCTGCAGAAGGGCTATGCCCTGCGCGAGGGAGGGCTGCATGGACATGGCAATCTCCAAACACTTCAGCTCGAGCTAACAGCATATTGACCTGGACATGCCAACAAGGTATCTTCCCAAGCGAATTAGCCCAGTGGGTGTATCGCTGCCAGGATTCAAATCAGTAACTTGGCATCTCATGTATCTCCACATGGAAGTACGTTGGCTCCTTTGTGGAGGAAGGGAGCAGAGGTGGCTCCAGCCTTGGACCTCCAAACCCAAAGGATGTGTGTTTGCTAAACCCGGGGGTAGAGAAGTTGCTGAGTATTGAGATGAACATGCAATAGGCAAACCCAAGGCCGATGGTAGGTGTCACAACGGTTCAGGGAACAAACCGTACATGACAAAGGTAAAAGTGCTCAGCCCTGTCATGCTGTGAGGACAGCCAGCAGCTATCTGCCTCTTAATAGTAGTACACTTTGTGTGTCAACTAAACATGCAAAACCCAGCATATATAAAAGCATTATAATGCTCAGATTCCTACAAAATGGATTTGTCCCCCAAATCGCATCAGAGAAGTCATTCATAAATAAAAGGGTGACTGCTATACATGGGCCAGACACAGTCAAGTGTATCTGAGACCTGGAGACCAGTGATAATAACTCGTTGGAAAACATCGGCTCCACTGTGAAAAGAGACATCAGAAATACACAACATTTCCAGGAGACCTTGGAGCTGAAGAAGCATCTGTCTTTTTAAAACCTCATTACTGTAGACTACAAGGGCTCCAGCACACAAACCACAAATTACATCAGGTGAGTAAGTTACCATACATCTGCCGGTCTGTGTGCATGCTCTGAGTGCACAGAAAACACACCATAATTTGACTTAACTTAGCCCTCTCTGATTTTACACTAACCTACGGCAACACGCTGCCTTGCAAAGGACAGAGATCGAGAGTGCCTACATAGATGGTTACCCCGGGCTAGCTGACGTGCAGTAATGTGCTAGGGAAAAGTCACTTTTCTCTTATTCTGAGCCATCCTCAGGCTGGGTACTATAGACTGCAGGTACTTTATTGAGGCACCTTAGCTAAGGAGCCTACATGGCCACAGGTTCTCTCTCTCTTTAATGGAGAAAGATTGGGGCCTCCAGAGATTTCCCAATTTAGGCAACTCCAGAAGAAATATTAAGGGTATTCCACCATATTATAAAAAACACAGCAATTAGTCTCTTCTCCTAATTTAGAGGGAACATGAAAAGCTAATTTTTTCAAGCAATGCCATTTTTTAAACATCTATGGTTTCAAGAGTAAATTAGTTTCCAAGTTAAAAAGCAAAATTGCAGTGTACCCTGGAAAGCATTTTGCATCTTTGCTTAATATATAAAACATCTAACACAGGAAAATAATCTAGCTGCAACAATAACTGTAAAGTCAATGTGAAATGGCTGCACTATCAGTGATTGTATTTACCTCGCATATAACTCAAGTCTGAACAGCTTCTTTGCTCCTCTTCACTATCCTTTGCAACAAATGAACTCACACCTCATTCTAAGGGCACAGACCCCAAAAGTGGAGGGACACAAATACTGATACCAGAGCTTCAGAAAGACAAAAAAAGATGCTGGTGCTTGATTTGAGGAAAATACATTTTCTTACAAACTACCTGTGTCCTTGTGCAAACTTACCCAAACTTACTTAAAGCCACATTTATGGCTTTTAACATAAATTCTTTACACGTGGGCCTATTGGGTGTCTGACGTGGTTTGCTTCAGGGCTTGTAGCTCATATGTTTTCTCTGTGAGAATTCTTACCATGGGTACTAATATCCTGTAGCAATTCTCCAAGAGTTAGATCAAAAGGTAATGGAAGGTAATAGGAGTCTTCTCATGGGCTTTTGTGTCTACAAGTACCCATGGTAGCAATCTTAAAATGGATTCCTTTCCTTCTCCTGTCTGGAAGGAAATCTTGGTTGCCATATAAGTCTACACTGTACATTCAATATCTTAATCCACCTTCCTTGGCCTCAGTGAGTTCATATTTTCTTTTTAAAAAAAATTCCTAAGAGAACGGCACCATGTGTGGCACAGTGGAAAGGGACTCAAAACTGCATTTGTGTTAAATTTGGAAAATATATAACCTCTTCCCCATACCTTGACCAAAACATTTGGTTAATCTGAACTATTTGTTTCTGTTTGTTCTCATTTTGACAAAAATTTGATATTAAATTATTTGGTAATTACTTAAACTAATACGGTGTTTCCTGTACCATGGTCACCAAACGAGAAAAATCCGATATTCAAAGGCTCTGTTCACTGCTTGTTTTCCACGTTGCCATCCTACATCAGTCATTCTTCTACCTCGACATACAATACCTCTCACCTATCAAATCCTGGCAGCCTATCCTTTTCTATTGTCTCTACCTCACACCTTCTTACCGTAACATTTCCATTACAGCAACTACTTAACTTTGCGAGAGTGGTATGGGGATGATGCAGTACCACGTTCATTTGCATTATGTTGTATGGAAAGTGGTTGCTATGAAAATTATCATGTCATAAACAGGAAGAGCATAGCTCAAGGTGAACAATATACAGCAGAAGTGGATGTGTTCTTGAAACCTCTCCCTTTATTACTGTTGAAAGGTCACACACAAAAGCATGTAATGTGCAGAACATAAAGGTGAAGTGCACTGGATCTTAAAATGACCCTAAACAACAAGAAGATAATGCTATATGTATAATAAAACAATAATAATATCTTAAAGGCCTCCAGAGATAAATGTTAGCTATTTTCCTTTATCTGACAGTTACACAAACCATTCTATGATTCTATGATTCTATGTATGATAAAACAGATTGACAACCTATTGTTATGTGTATCGAGAGATAACTACAAGCGGGACTGAACGCAGGCATCTAAGACAAAGAAACAAATTACACCAAATTAGAAGAGAGGCAGAGGGAGAAAGAGTCGTAATAGAGAATATCCCAACATGCTATTGATCTCCTTGGACACGGGAGTACCAAAGGCAGCTGCCCAGAACTCGCTCGCTCCATGAGTGAGGTCTGCTTGAGCAGACCTGCTACCTGTGACGCTACACAGGTACTATAAGGGGCAATGTAAAAAGTTCAACTTCGGTAACTTCATCCTTATGTAGTTCATTGTCAAACCTGCACCAGGCCTTGACTAAGACGAACTGTAGTTAAGCAGCAAAGTGAAATGCAGAGGATTCATCGCTGCCTGCAGTGGTAAAAGGGATTGAACAGACGACTCAGTAGAAGAAATGTTTACTTATATGTTGAATTGATAACACTTAACCACTGAATTTGTGTGTTTGTTTTTAGAAGATTGAGATAGGTGCCTGACTTCAGAAATTTCCCTGATGCCAGAACCTACTCCCTGGAGGGAAGAACCAGAGCTCCAGAAAAACCTGCAGGTAAGCCCTTTATAAGCAGTGATCTTGGACAACAGCTTTCACCAGTGCTAAAGCTGAGTGGGATTTGATTCCACAGCAAGATCAGGTTGAAAGTGAATTTCTGACAGAGAATGCAGCCATCCTAAGGAAGCTATTAGGACTTGTGACCTTGAGCTCTGTCTAGAGGGCTCTTTGTGGGACCACTTTGCCTCCGGGCAGTACAATAAAAGTGTTCAGCAAGCTTGCCTACAGAGGGAATCTGACATACCAATCAGTGCTGGAGAGATTGATTTCAAGTGAAATAGCAGTGAAGGACACTTGTGCTAATAATGCAAGGCTGGAAGGGTAGGAAGACATCATGTGCAGCAAAGGATGGTCTGTTTCCCTCTGAAACTTTCAGGCTGCCTTTCATCTATGTCCAAAACATGAAATTGGGCATAGCTATGGATAGAGCTATATATAAACCCAACCTCATGACTAGGAGCAAGGGAGGGAAGCCAGTGGCGGTTGTGCTGCTTGGAATATTGGGGAGGTGCACTCCACTGTGGGTTGTCCATGAGCAGGAAACATGAGGGCATTACCTGAGTCACCACAGAGTTGAGAAGTGCTCTCCGGGTCCAGTAATTTCACTGCAGCACAGCTGAGGGAAAAGGGCTGGAGCACTGACGGCTACGTACACCACAGTCTGGAGGCAATGGCTCCAGACAAACTGAAACAGTGCCGCTGAACCAGGCTACTGATGAGCAGCGTGAGTGCAGGGCCAGTAGCAAATCCACTGAGTGGTCAATTGCAGACTGTAGAAATTACTAAGGAAAGACTGGTGAGTGAGAAGGGCCGATCACCACAAAACTGCGAGCCTATCTGATAACACCTGCATCCCAGGGGAGCTATACAAGAATGGCTGCTCCATGGATAAGTTGTCTCTGACATTGGATATGGCACCTCAAATACCTCCACCCTCTCTTTTCTCTGTGATAGAACAGGTTTCATTTCAGGCGGAGGTTCTGCTGCCGGTAACACCCAGCCTGCGCAGTCCTGGGCTTCCCAGCACACACGTTTGATCTGCGGTAGGAGTGGGCACATGATCGTATTTCTGTTGAAGGAGACAAAGCAGATGAGATTAAGTTCATGCTGGTTTTATGCCAACTTTACTGCAGCAGTAGGAGTACTGACAATACCTGATTCAGCAGAAAACCTTATGCTATAATCTATCAAAAAATTTCCAAATAAATTTGAACTATGAGAGTCAGTTTGTATTGAATCAGCACTTTGCATCAGTTGCCTGTGGCATTTTGGATCCAATACCAAGAGTCTTAGTGCCAGATTTACTGTATCGATGAACCACAACCTCGGCTTCTGTCAAACAGGAAAAAAGCAGGAGGGAAAGGCTTTATTTCAAGCATCTATGGAATATTTAGAGTCAAAAAAGAGCATTTGGGTGGGGGAGAAGAACAAAAAGAAACAAGGAAACTGATGGCATCTTCTAAAACACCTGAGTATTACCAAAGATGCGATTTCTGAATAACTCAGTGTTGTAGTGATCAGCAGCAGCGCTATAGCTCTGAAGCCAAAACAACAAGATTTCATTACACCCTAATAACATGTAGTCTTTAGGCTGCAATATTCATCAGATCAATACTTTTATTTCTATCAGGACATTGTACATTTGTTTTGTTACCCCTCTAGTATCTCCAGAGAGCCTGTTGTTTTACACAAAGAGAGTCAGCCTGGTTACTCTGCTACTATAATGAATTTTTCTGAAAGAGACATAAAGCACTCAGAAAATTGCAAACTACACTTTTAGCCAGCATGGTTTCTAGCAGTTTTAATAAATGTTTTAAAAAAACAAACCACCCTGACAGCAAACAATTGTGTTCATCCCCTGCCTGCAAGGATCTGCCTGCTCTTCAGATAATCAATTTCTTCGAATTACTAATAACAGTTTTAAGAGCAAGCAAGGCTCCCAGTACCTGCAATTCAACAGTTGGAAATAAGCTATAATTTGCATTAAAAATAAAGCCAGTCATGCCCTATAGCTTGGACATTGCAAGCTGCAAAATAAGATACACTAACTACCTAGGCTTATGACACAGTGCTCCTGTGGCATCCAGCACTCCAATTAAAAGTGTGTCAGCACTTCTTTTATAAAACTCTATTTCTGAGGGCTTTATACCAGCTGCTTAACTTCACGTAGCATAAATGTTCACAGTCCAGCAGCAAAGATATTATGTGCAAATTGCCCCTGCTGTGTAGAAAATAAGCCTGGAGAACCAAAACTGCAAAATACAGTAAAATGTGAAATACCTCTGTTATTTATATACCCCCAGTCTCATCTATACATCCTGCAGTAAGTTTTCTGTGATGAGGGGCGTGTAGGGGCCTCAGAGACTAATGTGGATCCCATGCAAAAGCTAAGTGTGGACTGAGCTGATGCTGGATGTAGTACCAATGCCTCTGCACCCTTCAGCAATGGGACACCAGCAGCAGCTGGGAGACCCAAACGCTCAAAGAGGTTTTAGGGAGGGCTGAAATTCCTGCTTGTTCTCTCCCTGCAGTACCACGCAGAGGAAAACTCCATGTGAGGAGCCAGGTAAACTCTTCAGACCAAGACATAGTTCCTATAGTTTTTGATTTATGGCACGTCATGCATTTAGGAGGCAGCTGAAGAACGTTTTTGTCTTTGTGCTCTTCTATCTGATCAGCAAAATTCGACCCTACCTATAAAATCAGTAAAATAGTTTACAACACTGCAAAAGAAAAAAATAATTACATTTGAAACCAAAACAGACTCAAACAAGCAATTTAGGTCCAAAATGTAACCTACTGTGTAAGTCTTTATATTTAATATGATGGTCAGTGCACTCATTATTCAAACAGCTTTCCTTTTTCATTTAACTACTCTTTGTGTCTGATGAAATTTTATCAAAACCAAAACATTGCCTAATGGTTCCAATAGAAGATATGATTTAAACACTTTTTCTTTGCTCTGTCACAGCAGTGATTCAACCAACAAAACACTGGTGGGATCACATATGGTGCAGATGCTCTGCAAAGTTAAAACACTATCAAGATCATTAATCTGAGCAGCTCCAATAATCTGAGTTACATTTCATTTGGTAATCAACAGCAAGATGTGAAAACTGTTCTCCCTCTCGTGCCACATGCTGTTGGCCGCCCATCAGCTGCTGCGTAACTTGACCGAGCTGAGCCAAAGCCAAAGCACATCCCTACATGCCAGCTGAACACATGCAAGAGAGATGTATGATAGGCACCAAGATGAGTGTGTGGACAGCAGTATCCTTTCTAATAGCTGAAGGTGGAAGATAATTCTTACCGGGAGCAGGAGAAAATCTAGTATTTTAACCGTCTTTTCCCACTCAAGCCAATGAAAGATAATCTCCAAGGCAAACTATAAGTTATTGGTGAATGTGTGGCAGTAGCATCTAGTCCCCCCACTGCCTAAATCTCTTCTCCTAAAGTAACTTCAGATATGTTGAGGAATAACACTCTAATCCTTTCCTACAAAATTATTATTTATACTATGCAATAACTGCAGTCCGTGGCTGTCCCTCAGAATACTGGAAGTATTCATAAAGACAGATTTAATATGGTTATCACTGCACTATGGCAGACTAGCTCATGGGAGAAAGTACTAGCTGCTATTTGCATGTAGGTGACCCATTCGATCCTCTTTACAGTCTTATTGCTTTAAGCTATTATGTCTTATTATGTATGACGGCTGCCATGTCTAATTTTTCCCCAAATTTACCAAATTCTACTAAAATGAGAGTCAGCATGAGCTCCCAGCACAGGGCTGGGAACGGGAAGACCTGATATCTAGGGCTGTACCTGTCACTGCCCTGCCTGTCACTGGGATGTTCCCTTCCCTCCACCCGTTATCTCACCAACTGGAGGACGTGGGAGGAAACAGTCGTCCTGCAAAGGACCTAGGAAAATTAACGCGCAAGCTGCTTTAGGGACGTCATTAATGTTATTCTGCCAATCAACTGCAATTAGGAGTGATTAGTGCTGCCTAGTGCAAACGACTCTGGAACAGGAGAGTACTGATGTAAATCAAACACCCCAATTCAGCACCTTTATTATCAACAAGAATCTTGTCACAGACATCAAAGGACTCGGGACATGCCCGGTCACATTCAGACTCCTCATCTTTGTGCAAATGTACACATTTTATTATTTAAAACTAGGAACACTTAAATGTTTATTTAAGGCACAAAGGAGATATCATTATCACTCTATTTTATAACACACTATCTATAATGCTTCTCTTTATGGCTCATTCCCTAGAATGAACTGGTTTTCAAATGAGAAAGAGGCATTCAAGGTTTTGTGGCATAAATGACAATCCTGACTCATTTATTCTTAACAGGGCTCAAGCCTATTCCGTGGGTTTTGTTAGAGCTGTGCAGAATCGGATTAAAACCTTTTTACTAGAAAAAGTGCTGCTGACCATCACTCTGACTTTAGCTGTCAAAGGGTCACCATGGCATTTGGTTGTTTAAGAATATTCCTAGTCCCATTACGTATAAAACCAGATCCTTTTCATAGGTGCGGTATGGCACAAAAGTGCAGTCCTTGTTATACAGTTAGAGGACACTGCTCCCGATTTTCATTATTTCATTTGAAATTGCAAGCCCTGGTGCAAAAATAAGGCTTCTAGCACCTTTACCTTTTTGCAAAGCTGTTGACATTGTTATTTATTAAATCTGATCCTTTCATGCTACTAAAACCTATTGTTTTCAGTTTAAGCATAAAAACTCCTAAATTTTCTGTATGCTAATTTATTTAGACAAGATGTGTACGCATTAGATCTGTGATGAGACTATTAGTAACACGCAAACTAGGCTATCTCTATTTTGAATGTTTAAATATTCAACTCCAAATGATGCTCAAAGATTTAAAGCTCAAAACATATTCAGTCCTTTTCATCATAAAACTCTTCTGCACTGATGATTTTACAGAGCTTTGCTTGTATGCAGGCACTTAGTGGAAGACCAATTGCATAACCTTTTCCCCCTTACAAGCATTCCTGAGGCTAAATAAGACTTTACCAGCAACAACAACACCCATCAGTTATCTATGCTGTAGTGTAAACAATGAAATTCTTATTATGTACTCAGAATTCACAGAGCCATTTCCATGGTAACTCTGTTTTCATGTCATATCTTTAATGAATAGGTAATGAAAGAAATGCTGCATTTACAACTTCATTACTAGTAAAAAAAAATACAGCAGTAAATTTGAATTATAGTAGCTGTCATTTTTAGAACATGCTGAAGATCATGCAGGAATTTCAAAGCTGTCATTTTGAAGTGACAAAGTAAATACAAGCAGAAAAATATACCAGGCACTCTTGTTTTTAATTCCACTCTTCAGTTGGTTCTGCTATTCATAATTTTCTGATACAGAGTAAAAGCTTAAGTAATAAAACAAGGTCATCTTGGGATGATGGGGCAGGCATAGTTGGAGACAAGTTGTGTACTTGTGAACACGTGTACCAGCGCTAGTGAATTTTAATGACTTGATCCATCATATTTTAATTACATAAATCACTGAAGTGCTGACTTCTATAGGTATTACTTTCTGGAGAGATACAAAATGCATCATGGGCTGGAGATGATGTTTACCTGTGGGAAAGGACTGGAAAGCGATTTTGACTGGTACGATAGACAGGGAAGGAGATAATTGGAGCCAGCCAGGTGAGTCAGGCAGAGGAAGATTGCAGCATAAACCCCACAGATACTGTAACCACTCCATCGAGTTACAACATGAAGTAAATCAATGAGCCAATCCAACAGGAGCTGCCAGCTCGACTGGCTGGTGATGCAGGGTCCGCCTCATGGGAACGTGCGACTATTTGAATGCAAGACATGGAGCGAAGTAACTTCCCTTATTTAAAATTTCTGCGGGCTTATGGACTGAATCTCTCCATTGCCCCTCCTCACCAAGAGCAGAACCGCAGCACGTTGGAGAGAGATGCTGAAGTCTTCCTTCTCGTGAGCACGCAAATGGTGCCGCAGGGCAGGAGCGAGCGCCGTGCCAAGTCACAAGCCGCACGCCAGCCTCTGCGGATGCTGAACCTCCTCCCTCCCATCACAAGCTTCAGGAGAGAAACCCAGAGTCACACCACCACCACAAATCCCTAATATATCGTTCATAAAATGTCCCGTTTCTTATTTCGCATGTGAATACGTGGGAATCTGTGTCCGTTAAAAGGCGCAGAGCCCGCAGAGCAAACAAGGACCTCCAGAAAGTGCCTGAATCTGGTATCGAGCTCAATGGCCTTGGGTTGCCTCATAAACACCAGGGTTGGCCTGGGTACAATATTCCTTAACTGTGTCTTGGGCGTAGATATCATTCCGGCAGGGCAGGCTTGGGCAGATGCATGGTGAGCTTCTGGGACCTGGCAGAGGATTTGCTGTCCCCAAGGAGCGCCTGGAAGCTCCAGAGCACACTTATACACACACCATCCATCAACTCATCTCCCCACGGCAGGGGAAAGAGGGCCGCAGGCTCTTGCAGAGCGAGTTGGGGCTCCCTGCTCCTCCCCACAGCTTGGGCAGCAACTCCGGCTGGAGGAGGGAGATGGTCACAGCCCTCCGCAGCATCACCCGCATGCCCCGCAAGGATGCTCGTCGCGGGCTCACCACCAGGAGCAGAGAGCAGCAGCGTCACCTTCCCGCCCGGCCAGCCAAGGACCGAAATGATGACAGATGCATGTGAGCAGGGCGAAATCTCATTACACATCCCCCCTTGCCCGCACACATGGGCACAGGACACAACACAGCCTTTTCTTTGCAGCTGGCAGAGGAAACAACACAGCCGTTCACCAGCAGCTCCCGGCGGTCCCACGGCGTGGACTGAGCCTTGCAGCCATCGCACGGGAGTTCGGTCCTGCCAAACAGACCCTTCACGGGGCTTCAGCCAAGCTTTTCCAGCTCTTGCTTGGGTAAACCTTCCATGAAACAAACTGACGGGCAAAAAACCACACACAAAAACACCCAAAAGCCAAGGAAAATAGGATTGCGGAACAACAACCCTGAGAGGAGCCCAAAAGCGTGGGTAGGCAGCAGGGTAAATTGGTGCTTAGCCACTGCAAGCTTTCATTTATTCAAATTCAGGTAATTTTAAATGATATCTTTTCAATGGGGACAGAATAACCAAGCGTATTAAACACTGTTGCTGTTTGGGAGCTGCTGGGAAGGAGGTGTGTGTGTTTGGGATGTGTGTTTGTCTGCAAAGAAGATTTGTTAGTTCTTGAAAGCGGTGATTTGGGAGAAACTAGCAACGGTGCAAAGTCATTATAGATGGAGGCCGGAGATGTTGCAGAGATTGAACTTGTTACAGGAATATTTTATAGCCCACCTGACCAAAACCGAACAACTGGACTGTGAAATGATTGAGCAAATAAAAAAAAGCAGTAAAAATGCTGGAGTGATAGTAATGGAAGATTTTTAACTACCAGAGCATAGGCTGGAGTCCATTAAGTGCATGAAATAAGGCCGGAGGTATGCGAGAATGTGTGGCTCACAGTGGATTTTTTTTTTTAAAGAACTCATTAAATGCCCCAGCAGTAGTTATCTGGGTATTAAATAACACAGAGAATAAATATATCTGCCCCAACACTACTAAACTGGGTATTATTAAGAGTTGGACGTAAAGGACTGTACACATGAACTGCATGAAAACAACCCCATCCTGAGCACACAGCCCCCAGGAACATTTCTGGACACCATCTCCAGGTCCTTTCTCCGTAACTATTTACACATGGACCAGCATCTCTTCTCCTAGCATCTTCCTTTGAGGGCTGTTGTGAACCAGTGCCCTGGGACATGCTGTAACACAGGGGCTAGAGATGGAGATTGAGGACATCAATAACAGTTAGAGGGGCAACTAAGCAAATGTGAAGGCAATTCTTCATTTAATTATTTTTTAAATCTTTTTTACTAGTTACATAAACATTTCACACCTGTTGTAGATGTTCTGATTTGTCACCTCAGGATTTACCAGAAAAAAAGAGGAAGAAGTAAACTAAGATACTGCCGTCGTTTTCAGGTAATAGAGTGGTGAACAGTGACTTAAGGACTCAGGATCTCTTCCTGCAAGACTGATGCTGACAAACTGTTCTCAGTGTATGACCAGTCTTCCACCTCATCACCTCTAATACTCTGGAAAACCTTTCCCAGCTAAATTTTCAGTTCTGCCTAGCAAACAACTGCTTTTATATGCTTGAATTCCCAGTGACTCATCATTACACACTTGTGGAATTTGGGAAAACTGATGATGCTTCACCTTCAGAAAAATTATTCTACTCTTTTTTTTTTGGCCCATTTGTAACTTAAAATTTACTTGATGTAAAATGTCAATCTCATTTAAGCTCCTAATCCCTACTGAGATCTAGGGAATAGAGCTATTTTCACCTGGAAGGTAGGGAAACATTTTGAGTTATTAGAGGTGGAATTATTTTAAACATCTGCGAGATATACAAGGCTCTCAGCATGTGTTACCGCTTCCATGCGACGTCTGGCAAATGTTACAGGCACCGCTCCTCCTAACTTATGCTTTCATTAAAAAAAAAAATGAAAGAAAAACAAAAACCCGGAGGTTTTGAGGGCAGACTACATGCTGTGTTAGTGTGGGACCCAGGACCTACCCTGCCTCAGGATGCTACAGGAACTGCTGCACCTCCAGCAACACAGCCTTGGGAATGGTCTGGATGCAGGAGGTATTTCTGGGGGTTGAGGAAAAGCACGGGAAGGTGTATATTCCCTATGCCACCCTAAAGTAATTAGACTTGCTGCCTCCCCTATGGTTTTAGGATTGAATGACGGGTCCTGTAATCAGTCGCCTCTCGATAGTCACTTCAGACTGATGTCCCAGAAACCCTGGGGAATCCTCCTATTCCTTCCCTACACACTCCGGCAGCATCGCCAGCAAGTGATGTGCTTTCCTATCACGGGAAGGGGTCAAATCCACCACATAAAGAATAAAAGGGACACTGGGATGGGATGAGGCTGTTAAGTGTCTGCTTAACACCAAATAATCTGATAAAGCAATGTCTTATAAATGGTTATATTTCTCCCTCCTGCTTCTCCTGCTGAAAGGCACATTGCGTCTCTGAAGGCTGGGAATCCAATTGTGATCAGAAAATTTATTAATGGTCACTTTATATCCATTTGTTTTTGTGTCAACACTGTCCATTAGCTCTTTTTCCCTCACTTCTGTTTGTTCCCTTGGCATTTATCAGTGAACGATCATATCCTATCTCAGCATTTATTTTGCTGGCCTAAATGATCCACTCTTGTATCCTCTCCTGAAATCTCGGCTCTCAGTGCTGGGGCCAGCTGCGGATCTCGAGCAGTATCAGAGCCACACGCGGCAGCTCAGCAGAAGCAGCGGGATGCCTACAGACAGGAATACGTCACCAGCACTACTCGAAATACCTTCACAGCATCACATCATGGCTCAAAATCCTCTGGGATTGCAGAGTATGGCCAGGTTGCTCTTTCACCTATGTGCCCCTAACCTGCGAGCCTCAGCTTATCACAGAAATTGTCACTGTTTGTCCCCAAGGGCATATAGTCAATCTTATTATCCTTTTCTACTATTCCAGTCCCAAATTCCTTGTATACAACATAGCAAGTTCTTGTACTGACGATGTTTTTAATTTTGTGCTATCTGCAAACTCAGTTAGCATAGTCCTCCTCCCCAAGGCCATTACTGGAAATATTACACAAGATAGTGTCAAGATGAGACTTTGGGGAATGCTACGGGTAACCTCCTTCTAAGGTGATGTCTTCTCTGTTAATGCAATCTGTTTTCATTTCCACCTGTTGCTCAGTCCTTATCAACCTTTCAGGTTTTCTACTAATCTCCACTGCCTCCATTTTAACCGATAATTTCCCATGTGGTGCTATATCAAATGCTTCGCTGAAGTCCATAAAGATGAGACCTATTGCATTTTCTTTGTCAAGAAAATCAGTTATCCTATCAGAGAAAGTTTTCAGGTTAGCATGGTATATGATACCATCGGTCAAAAAATTTGTATGTTATTCTGTTTTCCATTTATATCCTCTTTTGCAAATTATTTAATTATTTTAATTAAAGCTTTTATTTACTGTTTTTCTCCAAATAGTATCTGAAGTTTGGTACACTGTTGAGATCAGACAATCAGGCTTTGGCTGTTGAGAACATTGTTCATCCCCTTGTGCCCCCATTCTCAAGTGCATGTACTGTGTGTGCTATTCTCCAAACACACAGCACTGTCTCCAATTAAACAAATGTATTAACCCTTCCTAATCTGAGCACACTGAGCAACTTGAATATTGCATCTACTTGAGACCAGGTAAATTCTTACAGCTTGATTCCCATAGCCATTCAGCCTCTGTCCCATATTATCACCTTTCTTGAAAACCAAGACACAGACACTGATTCGGGGGGGTCATACTTTGATTGTTTCTACCCAACACCCTCTGTATAGTCTTCATTCCTTGTTCTGTCTTCTTACCCGTAAAAAGCCTCAGTATCTCTTTTCTTTTTCCTTCCAAAGTCTATTTTGGCTGAGGTTTTGTCAGCTTACTTTTTCCTTACATCTCTCCTGAATTCCTTCAAGCAGCTAACCATACCTTTAGGACCTAAGAGTTAATAAAAACAAGTTATGCATCCTCTATCTGTGCATCTGTTCCCACCTATAAAGCAACTCAGTTCATTCATTTCTAAAACCATCTGCCTCATTTGATAAGCTCCTGCCATGTGCAAGTATATGGGAGAGTTGAGTCAGCCTCCGTGCCTACTACCATACAACTAAACAGGAATAAGGGGTGCAGTAACAGGACCGCAGCCCTAGCACAGGGGTAAATACGTACAGGTTCTGCTGCTTGCCCAAGGTGTTGGACATTTTCCCTATCATTTTAAGACAGTTTTAGCACTATTTTCGAGGTGGACCGACAAAGTCAAGCAATACCTTACTTGGGTTTTATGGAAGTTCCTAACAGTTCTTGCTGAAATCCATCATATTGATGGAACACACAACGCTGTTCGTTAAAAAAGCAGTGTTTGCACTTCAAATTTCAATAAAGGCATGAAGTAGCATTAGGAAAAGAAAAGGAGACAAAAAAATTAGCCCATCCACCCAAACCACTGTAATACTATAACGAACACTGATCTTTCTCTGCTGAGAACAGAATGATGAAGAGTAGCCAGGATTGCACAACTACAAAAGATTTCATTCTCTAATTGTCAAAAAGCATTAAACATCGACTATTTGTTGTGTAGGAAAGGAAGGGGGAACAGACTTCAGTGCATCCCTTCACCAGAGGCTGTCCCTAATTGTCATGCATAGATTGCAACCAGAGGTTACTGAGCGAAATTTGTTTGCATTTATTAATCAAAAGGAG
>JANHGO010000012.1:4626395-4640395 GCA_024606505.1 Aquila spilogaster | reverse complement strand
TTCCGAGCTAACTCCTAATAACATCCTCCCCCTTAGGTATATTAATTTTATACATCCTGAACAGGAGATTGAACAGTCCTCAAACAGCCACGCAAGGTCACTGACACTAACAAAAATAGAACCTTTCATTGTGCTTTTATCCAGTCACGCTGGCGTTTATATTAGCCTGTGTGGGCCTGAACAGCACGTATATTTGCTGGAGTTTAATATACAATTGTTTTCAAGAACCATTCAGCTCAATTTGTACTGAAAATATTACTTGGGAAACAATGAGCCTTTCAGACATTTTGGCTGTCTTTCAGCTAAAGCATATAATTTCAGTGTTTGTAGTGAGGTCTGAAAAGTGCCATACATGTATGCAGGCTGTCAATCACAGGGGAAGGGCAGCAAAATCCAAGCTGTCCGGTCCTGCAAGGACCACTAACGTGCTTCTGCTGCCCCTCTCATCCATGGGCAACACCACCCTGAAGCACCTAAGTGGGAATTGTCCCTGACGGGCAATGGATCAGCCGGTACAAAGCCTGCTCCCCAGCACTGCTCCAGCACGGCGCAGAAGCCATCTCTCCTCCTCTTAAATGTCGTGGCAAACCCCCCGACGGCCGCGGCCACACGCCAAGCTGGGCAGGCAGCAGTAGCACACTCCCACACCTCTCCTCGCCAGCCTCCCCTCGCTGCCAACCAGCCTGGGCTTTGAATCTCCACTTCACCTGCGATTTCAAACGGGCACGGGGCTCAGCAAGAGCCCTTAGCATGGGGACATCTTACGAAGTCTCCAGAAAGGCGGGCGAGTGGGTCTGTCTGCTGCTTTCCACTCCTGCCTGCGCTGGGCACGCACCTTCTCTCCACCCTCTCCAGAGGTTACCGAGAGATGGTCACCAGGAATGGTCCTAGCGCAGCAGAAAGGACAACTCATTAGGTCTTTATTTGTGAATCAATTCCTTGCATTTACGCCAAGATACGGTACACGCGCTATCAGAGAGCTTCTCAGTAACACGTATGTTGGTGATGACTATCAAAGCAACGCCACGTAGCACTGACCCCACAGCCTGACCGCAGCTCACGGGCAGGTGACAACGCAGGTGACAGGGCAGGTGACAACGCAGGTGACAAGGCAGGCAGTGGCAGTACAGGTTAGCGAGTTGGCGAATTTCCCTGGGACAGCCAAAGAAAGAGATGGGTATTTCATAATTACTTAATTACCTGAACATCTTCACTCTCATCTCAGGCTTTTCAGCAAGAACAAGTAAATGCACATGAAAATGCTAATTAAGCCTGGATGGAACAAGAGGAGGGATTCAATTGTCATATGAACCATAACAATATTGAACTCTCTGAATCTTCCTGTGCTGTTCACAGGGAGGAAGGAGGGAATAAGTGTTTAACAAGACAAAAATACCTTACTGAGTATCTCTGAGTTTTTTTACATATTCTAAGTATTCCCATCCTTACATGAAGGATAATTAAATGAGTGAATGGTCCCCTAACAGTCATCTCCCTATGTCACAAACAACAGCAAGAATTTTACTTCAAATATATCCATTCATAAGTATGATGGACCCCAGCTGACTAAATACCAGGGACATACCCATACGTAGGTCAATCTGAAGTCTTGCTACAGTGAATTTTTCAGTCTTTCTCTCTGCTTCTACCTATCACCTTGCTGAGTTTGCTCATCTTCAGCAATGTGCAAAATCAAGGACAACAGGCTGTGCAGGCAAAGCTTTGAGTCAGTTCTTATTTTTCTCTGAATTATTCTGCCCAACCCTCTAAGCAGGATGACCCAGATGCTCAGAGCACCCTCAGGAGCCCACAGACCAGGGCTGTCTCTTGCAGCAGCATAATCCCGTGCAGCTGCATACGAGTGAGAGCAGAATTTGCCCCAAGGTCCCTTTTCTCCTTCCAGCAGCCTACGTTTCTACAGGTGACCCTCACTGTGCTCCAGACTCCACGTGATCAAACAGCAGCTTGCTCCAAATGTGGTTCCCGTTGACAATGTGGGAATGACCCATCCGAGTCACATCTTCTGTGTGCAAATATGATCTCCAAGACCCAGGTTTGCATGAGGCTCCTTGGCAGAGGTGTGCTTGTGAAGGTCAATTTTCAGCAGAAAACATGCAGAAGTGTGCAAGTCTGTGCATATAAAGATACAGGAAAATCTACATTTGTGTACACACACTATCTAACAGAACTGACTTTTTCCACTCAGGGTCAGCACACATTTCCCAGACATATGTGTTTCTCGTAATGTTACAGAACTTAGTTACAAAACTTCAATTTTCATACATTCAATTCATTTTCACACAGAGCAGAAGCAAATGAAATTGTCTTTTTTCTTTGTTTTTTTAACACTCAATGGGGTGTTGCTGTGATGAAATGAAATTAAATATGACACACTTCTGAGAGAAACACTTTGTTCGTTCAGAACAAAAGGACTGCTTTAGGTCAGTGTTTTAATTGTGAGTATGCTCAAAACCATCTTAACAAGTGTTTCACATGGCTGTACTGTCGCGTAATTCAAGCTATAAAGTTAGAAGATAAGAATCTTCCATTTTAATTTACAAAAAGAGAGGAAGAAACAAACAAAACAAAAGCCAGATGTCTTGCTGCACAGCAAATCACTGAAGCATGAACCACTTCTGGAGGCTCCCCGAGCAATCCCTCTCCCTGCTGCCCAACTTCCCTGCCCTTCAGTGGGACGGCACCCGCTGCAGGCTGCTGTCACTCGCCCAGATTTTAGGTCTTTCATTCTCTTTTTCCTACAACTTATTGCAAAGGGTAGGTTTATCTCCCAATGGCATGGTAGCATTGGAGTTACTGATTAATCACTTAGCCTTGCCCCACTACCTGACGGTTTACCGAGCAGCAAGGGCCAGCATTGGTTGTGGTTCCTTCTGCCCACTCCTCACAGCTCGAGGTCCCCTCCATCAATAAGTGGTTCAAAGCGACGGTGCACAGGATGGCCAAGCTGACCCAACAGCCAGTCCCACCACGGCAAGGTGGGGGACATCCTGGACTTGCTCCACCTTTTTCCTGATAATCTAGCAAACTGTCAAGGCTCAAGATGAGAACTCATAAGTGGCAGAAGCAGCACCAGATAAGCAAGAAGACTATGGCCAGTAGCAGAGAGGGGGAATGAGAACATCTCTTTTTTGATGACAGCAAGTGTCCTGGTTTCGGCTGGAATAAAGTTAATTTTCTTCTCAGTAGCTGGTATAGTGCTGTATTTTGGATTTAGGATGAGAAGAATGTTGATAACACACTGATGTTTTAGTTGTTGCTAAGCAGTGTTTATACGAAGTCAAGGACTTTTCAGCTTTTCATACTGCCCTGCCAGTGGAGGCCGGGACTGCACAAGAAGTTGGGAGGGGGCATAGCAAGGACAGCTGACCCAAACTAGGCAAAGGGGTATTCCATACCATATTACGTCATGCCCAGTATATAAACTGGGGGGAGTTGGCTGGGGGGGCACCGTGGCTCATGGATTGGCTGGGCATCGGTCAGCGGGTGGTGAGCAATTGTATTGTGCACAACTTGGTTTGTATGTTCTCTTATTATTAGTAGAAGTAGTAGTATTTTCCCTTCCTTTTCTGTCCTATTAAACTGTCTTTATCTCAACGCATGAGTTTTACCTTTTTTTTCCCCAATTCTCTCCCCCCCATTCCACTGGCGGGGAGGAGTGAGCTAGTGGCTGCGTGGTGCTTAGCTGCTGGCTGGGGTTAAACCACAACAGCGAGCCATTCGTCTGGCTCACCAACTGCAACTTCACCCAGCACCCACCTGTAGCCCATTTTCTCATCCCATCCTTACCAAAACTGTGCTCTCAAGAACATACCAGGTTTCTACCTTTGCTGTCATCACCAGTGACATCTGGCCGTGGCTGCACACTCACACTCGAAGGCAGTTCCCCCGAACAGCACAGCCACATCCCCCTATTCCCATTTGTCTTCTGGATAACAATGCAGTGAGTTGTTTCTGCTACTCTCCAGAAAGCCTTTGCAACACGTCCCTGAGCTGGAGCTTCCTTCCTCATTTCTGGAATTTCCAAACTCTTTCAAACCTTCTTTTCCTTCCTTTTCCTGGTTTCCAGTAAACACACCATGAAGCAGACTGTCCCTATTCTGATTTACACCATCACCATTGCCGGGCACTGTATACCTCCCCCAGCATCCCTGTGCCTGGCAGCTCCTCCTACCAAACAGGCACATTCAGATAATGCAGCCAATTACCAGCTGCTTTGTTCTCTCTAAAAAGACTCTGTTTCAGCATGTTATTTCATTCTGTTTCACCTAGCAGTCTCAGATGACTTTGATTACTCATCTGAAGAATAATAAAATAGCTTCTTATCAAGGCTTTAAAAAATAATATACCCTGACACGGTTATTTAAGATTGAAAAGTCAGGGAAGGGGGGGAAATAATTATTTTCAAAAGGAACTGAGTGAATTCTCTTACTACACAGATGCAAGAGAAACACAAGCTACTCCAGAAAGAAAATATCATTGAGACTGGGTTTATAGGAGCTACAGGTTTGTAACCAAAATTAAAATACAGAGAAGAACATTTGATAATAAAAGAGACACCGCACTGCAATTAAAACCAATCTACTGAGAGGTGAATCTATGGATGTGCAGTAAGATGGTACAAAAGTTTATAAGATGGGACATAAATCTAATTAACCTAAGCAGTAGAGTCAACCCAGTCTGAATGCAAAGCATTCCCGTTTGCTAGTTCCTTGGTCCCAGAAACACTCCCAGAGCCCAAGAACACTGGAGAAGAAACTCCTCGGGTGTTGTGGCACATCTACAGCAGTAGGAAGGGAAGCGCTGGAGAACTTGAAGCCAATTTGCTTCTGATGTTAATATGACGCAGGGACAACTTCTCTGAAAGCCCTAGGGTGTAAAAAGATTATCAGTGGACAGAGAGTTTGGCCACTGGCTTTTTGAGCTGTGTGCAGACTCAGAAGTTCCCATACACTTATTTTCCAAAATTATTCTGCACCCCTAAGTTACGTTCAGAGGACACAGCGCACACAGCAAGGTCAGCCATCTGAACTGCATTCCTAATGCACAAACCTCATTCACGCTCTCGTTTACAAGGATGTAAGCTTATTAATAAAAGTGACATTACATTACCTTTATAGCTGCAAAATTTAGATCACAGACAAGCTCTTCCCTGAACCAGGGGCTGAAATTAAGACAGCTGAGAAGACAATCTAGGAGAGTCTAGGGAACAAGCTGAAACCGGCAAACATTTGGAAATAATACCTATCACTTAGATTAATCTTTTAAAAGACAGACAAACCCTCGAGTCCAGTATTTATAAGCAGAGAGTTAAATTTTTGGAGCTCGCAGGGATAACTCATGCAGCCACCAGCACCAGAGGAGGAGATGGTTACTCACTCCGAAGTGCCTCCAGCACCGTTCTTCCGAAGAGCTGCTAAGCCGAGGGGCTGGTTAAGATGGGCTGTTATTTACAGCATAGCAGTCGCCGCATAAACCCCGTGGTGGGACTATATTGTTTGTTGCTTTTTTAAGTGCTCTGACATCCAGCATGAGGAAGGACGTGAATAAATGACAATACAATGCATATGGAAAGGGAGCACAATGGAAGTAGTTTGCAGTTTATTTCTGGAAGTCAATAACTATTCTTTTAGCTGTAATTTTTAGTCTTTATTATTACATGATACAGTTCTTTGTAAGTGGGTGAACGAGGAAGGGCTTCACGTACTGTAATGTAATGATGCTGTCACATTGTCGTAGTATTAATCAGAGGATCTAATTTTATGTGCAGTCCAAACATCAACAAATCTTTTTTAAAGGTATCGATTTCATTGATTTTAAGACATATTGTAGCTCTTGGGACAAAGACAGAGGAAAGTTCTACACAGACGTTGTGCAGCAAACGAATAGACGTAATTACTACCACCTTGTGTTTATAATGCACATTGGCTGTGCTGGTGCTCCACATGAAGTCAGGACTTCTGTCACTAATTTCCACAGAAGCAGGTTAGAGCTGGCTAAAGGCAGTGTTAGAGAAATATTGATTATTCTACCTGTTAGAGAAAGAAATGAGCAAGCGTGGAGCACATAAATGTGGACTGGGGCTTGAAGTAATGACTTTGGTTATTGAGATTACCAGAGACTCTAGGAGCCACCCAGGATCAGTCATTTAATGTGGGTCTGAATTCCCGCGTGTGAACATGTGGAATATACAGCGGGGGGTTTTTTTGCTTTTTTTTTTTTTTTCATTTTTAGACCATTAGCTTCTTCAGACAAGGACTTTCTCTTACTACTTGATTGTATGATGTCTCACACCAAGACTTCAGCCTAGGGATTATTGCAAATGACAGCTAAAACACAACAAATTGATCCTCCCTTAAAGTTTGATTTAAAAAGCTTCTCTTAAATATATGCAAAAATCATGTGTCTAAATGGATAGGTTAGGATAAAGGGTATCTCCCTACTTTTCTACTGAAGGTGAAGCCAAAGAAGAGAATTATTTCATAAAGCTCCTAAGTTGAGGGCCACAGTAAAAAAAAACAGAAAATCTTTTTTTCTGCAGATTCAGATTCTTCTAGCTGAGCTCAAGCACCCCACCCTACATACAGTGTTGCGTACTTATTGGGAATATAATGTAGTAACTGTAGAAGAAACAAGATTGAGAAAGGCCGTTTTGGCTTTAGTGGGAGGACTGATGGTAGAAGAGGTGAGGGTAGAGCACACCACAGACTTTCTGAGACATTTTTTCAACGTCTCTTAACCTTTAATTCATGTCTATGTATTTGGACAGAGACAGGCCTTTAGGTTTCTCCTAGGCAAATGTGGTACCATCACGCCATAAAGCCACCCACACTTTCTCCAAGTGTTTTCTACAGTGTGGAATCCCACAGGACAGACTGTCCAGCCCAGAAATGCTCCAGAGATTTCTTGTGAGGGCACTGACCTAAGAGTGGTTGGTTCAAATTCAATTCATCATGCTGCTTGAGCTAGTACCTCTGATTTCTTAAGAGTGAGTCCTAACTTGGAGGCCTTTGGATGATCCAATCCCTGTCATGGGGGAACTTCCCGTTAAAGACTGCTGGGGAAAAAGGAAACCACTATCACTGTTCCTTGAAACCTCCTTTCTTTGATTTTGGCAGTCGCCCCACATCAAATTTAGACATTTTATTTAATAGTGAACTACTACCAGTTTTGACCCAAAAAAGTACTTCAGATTTTGGTTTGTTTTTCGTTTCGGTGAGAAAATATTTTCAGTTCAGATTGGAAAGGACTACTAAAAGAAGTTAACTGCATTTTTGTTCATTTGCTAAACTGGCAAATACATTTTTTACACTCTTCTCCTGTGGTCGTGCCAGCAGGACACACCAGCACTCTGCCATGCTCTGTGATTGACAGACAAACAGTCTTTCCTCCCTAAAATGCTCTCCTGCATATCTGAGGCCAAAACTCCCTTATCTCATAAATATTAGGAAGGCTTCAAGGAAATACTAATAAGGATGATAATAGAATGAAATTCAGGAGGAACATGATGAGTATTACAGAGAGAAATCTCCTTAACTTTATTAAAGGAAATCACTTGCAATAGATTTTAAGCATAATCCTTCTTGCTGTTTTCTAATACTGGTAGGAACCACTGAATACATCTTTTAGGTTCCCAAGAAGACTTTTGTGAGACTTCCTTTGCCTACAACATCCTGAAACAGTTCCTGCTGTGGGGCCCCTCTGTGGTCTCTCCAAAGAGACTGCTCCATTTCTGACTGTGCTGCTACGAGGTACAAAAAGATGGTAAATCACATGAGCAATTTTTTATTACTTACAAGGGTTTTTGTTTTTTTTTTAAATTAAAACCTACACAGGTTTAAATGCAATAAAAAATGTCCAAGCTTCTCAGGATTCACTAGAAAAGAACACGTCTGGCTGGGATACTTTAAGAACTGCTCCAAATCACAGTCCTGGCTGATATCATACAAATGGCACCTTTTCCACCTTACAGTTTCTCACAGACTCATTCCACTTTCATCCCTGCTTACACAGGCCTCATTTCCTTAACCCATCATGCTCTTCTCCATGTTCTCCCCTACCCCCTTACGCCAAGGACAGAAAGTGGGAGTGCAGGTGGAGGATGGAGTTTACTGCTACCTCTCTTGGAAAGCACTGCTACCACACAGACTTCCTTCATGCTTTCCTCCTTACTCCAGTTAATACACTCCTTGCAGGGTTTTTCTGAGGTCTACGGTGTATGTGCATGCACTGCTAGTGACCATTTTTTACTTCTTAATGTTGCAGAGGAGTTTCTGCAGCAGCATCTATGGTGTTTCAGAGAAACTCGTGCAAAGGGCTGGCTTGGGGCCGTACGCTGAGCGGGATGAAAGGCAGGCACAGAATCACAGAGGCAGGCGTTGTGCTTAACCTGGCTGGCAGAGGAATAGAACAACTGGGGTATAATAAGATTATTACAGTGCAAAGTTATTCTGTTGAGATAAGGAAGAATTTTAATGACTTTTGTAGAAGGTATCAAGCCATCGTTAGCCAATCAGCCTGACTTTCTGAGACAGCTGGTTTTGCATACGTGGGATTGCTTTGCTTAGAGGCTCCCGGACAGCTCCATGATACCGTGCGACTGAAAGAGGAGATAAATCTCTCAATCTCTATTTTAATTTCAATACAATTGCCTTATTACAGCGTTATGTGAGGAATATGCATGGTACTTCCCAAGGGTTTTGCTTTTCCCAGTAGCAAATGTCTCTCTCACTGTTTGGGCAGAACGGTTCTCTTGCTAAATTGCTCACAATGCAAGCTATTATAGAATAGAGGTACCCTGTGGGTATGATTGAAATTTATATGCAAGGAACAATCAAGAATGCCAAGTGCACTGGATAAACTGTAGGTAGGTGGCAGAAGGCAGATAAGCAGCCTAGGAGGTTTAAGTTACAGGATCTTAAGCCATAGAAAGATTCATTCTATAATTTACATTACAACCAGTTTCATTTGTAGGATGAATAATGGAAAGCTCATACAGATAAGTATTTGAGGTCCAATCCTGGGAGGTGTTGAGCACTCAGCTCCCACTGAAGTCAGTGTTCAAGCCAGGCTTTTTAAAATGTATGTCTCTGCAGCACAGGGGAGCTAACTTGTTGGTTAACAGCCACTGCAGATAATCAAGCCTGAGAAGCAGGGCTTTCACAGTGCTGCTCCTGCTCTCCCAATCTAACAC
This sequence comes from Aquila spilogaster, assembly GCA_024606505.1. Lineage (NCBI taxonomy): Eukaryota > Metazoa > Chordata > Aves > Accipitriformes > Accipitridae > Aquila > Aquila spilogaster. Next base: position 4,631,184 of record JANHGO010000012.1, on the reverse strand, counting down.
ATTCGCTTGCTTTGAAAGAACACTGCATTTTAAAGATTTAAATCACTTCACGAAAAAGTACAGAGTGAATGATTTATTTACTTTAAAAACACCAATAAAAACATTTAAGTGTTGCTATAGGAAACTATCCATTTTCCTTTTGCTGAGTAGTCAGGCAAAGATTTATGCATATTCGTATTCATATAGAAATGCCTCTGTTCATGTCTAACTCCAGACTAGTAAATCTCCAGTCTTCCTTCCTTTCCATGATCTCAGACCTTCACAGGTAGAAGGACAACAGCACTGAAAAAGTGATGCACCACAGGCAACATCAGACTGTTCTCTGCCTGCCAGCCTCAGCTGTCACTTCCCTGTTTCTTGTGACCAGAGGCAATATTGATGGGCTCACGGACAACACTCGTCCATGGGTCTATGGGTCTATGGGCTAGGAGCATGCTATTAGGTCCCATCTGCATTAAAAAATTATTTTGATTCGTTACATTTGTTTTTCAGCAAGTTAAACTGACAAACCCCTATTTTGACACAGCTTCAATATTTTCCTGATGACTTGATTTAACTGTCCCGAAAGCATCTCCAATGAAAAGAAAGTATCCAAAATTGTATACCTATCAAAGAAGACGAAAGAAGGTGAGCACTGAGTTGTAAGAACCTCCTCAAGGTCACAATAATTTTATTTAGAGTTGAGTTCTGCTTTACGCAAGCCACCAAAGTTTTGAGGAAATGCAGATATGGGTTTGATTTTGACCCATACCCGTATGTTATTAAATAAGGTCAAGAAATATTCATAAGCAGGGTACGAGAAATTGAATGTGTTCTTAATAAATAATTATTAATTATGTCATTTGAATGAAACATTGCAATTTCCTTCCAATATGCATTAGCATAATAAAAAATGCTTGAGAGGTATCAAAACTCCTGAAGCATAATGCATTATGCATTTTGTATTTAACATTTACCCTGTGAAACAGCCAGCGATATTTGGAAAAAAACCATTCCGTTTAAATCACGAAGACATTCAGGAGCTGAAATTACACTCTCCCATCTGCGAGCTCCAGCAGTCCCTGTAAAAGGGGATAGCCGAGGCACTCCAGAAAGGCGGGAGGCAGAAGGGACGATATAAAACTTGCGCTGGAGGGGCCGGTCCCCGCGGCAGAACAAAGGCAGCGGGAGATGCGGTGGGGAGCGAGCAGCAGCCGCAGCATCGGGAGAGTGCGCGAGCAGCGAGCACAGTCCATAAAGCCACAATGAATGGTAATGACAGGCAATAAAATACCCTTTTAAAAATCCAGTAAAGGATAAAGACTGTAGACTGCAGCATTGACTGGCAATGCTGTAGCTGCAAAACATCAGCAGATTAGCATAAAGCATGGCAAGAAAGTACAACTAAAAATTATTCAGTCATACCAAATGCTTGCAGAGAATCTAGGCCAAGCAAGCAATCAAAATCAAATAGAAACAAGGTATATGTAATCCCACAATAAAAAGATTGAGCAACAGTACATTGCCAAGACACTTTAATACTCCTTTAGCCCACAATTTTTGAAAACCATTAATAGAGCTATAAAAAGTGAGGAAAGCTGCACAATGCAGTTCAGACCAACACAGGGGTGTAATTCTACACTGACGTAGCACCAGTGTTAATATAATTTCTCTCATGTTACACAAGAAGCCCAGCAAGAGCATCATAAAATGCAATATGTGTTTTCTCTACTAGCTTAAGTGTCTTTTAGCATAATTATTCCTGATGCTTCAGTTATGGAAAGGAACGCTACCAGTCTAAGCAGCAAGAAGGTATTTATTTGCCCTTAAGGTGCAATTACATTCTGGAAAATGACTCTTTTTAAATTCAATGATCTACTACTTTTGCGTGTTAGGGGTCATACACTTCTAAGACCACAGTCCTTGCGATTATGTGTTTATTCCTTAAAAAGCTCAAGTTCCGTACACTGAGGTGTTGTTTGTTTGTTTAACTCTCCTGCTTTTTCTCTGGGTTTTTTTGCAGCTCATGCAGCCCTAGGAGAGTGAGCGATATCTATTGTGGCACATGGAAAATCATCAAATCATAATTTAAAATTCCAAAGACTAAATCTTTGTATTGAGGATGCTCAAGGCAAAAAGGCCACCGAGTAGCTTTCTCTGTTGAATTCACAGAGCTACCAGTTAAGGTAAAAAAAACCCAATCCAACCTTTTATTTAATGTTTAATTTCAGCAGTTTTGAAGCTGAGCCAGTTGTCGTGATTCATCCCAGGGAATCTCTCTGAGGAGAGCCAAAACTTTCCGTGCAGGCTCTGCAGTGAGCCTGGCTCACTTGGGACACATCTCCTGCCAGCCAGGCAGCACCGAAGCCCAGTGACTGCTCAATGGTGACAGTGCTCCCTCTCCGGGAGCAGACACCAATCTTACTAAAACAGCAAGTTTTAGTAAAAAATTCTCTTATGTGCAGCTGGGAGCCTTGGGAGGGAAACCTCAGCCTCTGCAGATGGGGAGAGGGAAGGAGCCCCCCAACTTGGGTTGACTTGCCCGACAGAGGAGTCCAGGGAGACCATGCTCTCCAGGGGTGTCAGCTTTGCATGGCCCAAGTGTAATAAATTCTACTAATACAGGGTAAAGAAGAAAAGAAACTAGCACTTTTTGACTTCAGGAAAAAAATGTAACTGCGCAAATGACATTATAGTGGTATTGCAAATCCGAGTTCACAGCAACCCCTAATCACTCCAAATTATAAAGTATAAAACAGATCATCAAAGTTATGCCTGAAGGAAAGACCATTTTACGCAGTAGAGTAACATGTCAAATGGTGAAAATCATGAGGGGAAACTGAAATCTACGTGCACATCTCACTGTGGATGTGTACATGAAACAGAGGCAACGGTGTTTGGTAACAGATGCAAATATAAAGTTACTGAATGAAGAAAGACACTTCCAGAAAACACCGCACAAGTTTTGGTAGTTATTTAACATTTCTGACTCAGCTGTGTATGGACCTACTTTCAGTTGCTACCATAAATCACATTTTCCAGTCAAACACGGTTTCTATCAAAACACAATGATGGGGTGGGAATTCCCCAGTGTCAAGGCCAACTCCTCATCCTGGGAGCCCTAAGCCCCACGGATAAAGAAGGTGAAGAGTTTTAAGGAAAAAAAGGTGTTTTAGTGTAGCTGGAAAGAGGTAGGACTTCTCCCTTCTGGATCATGTTCTTTGTGTACCACAAAGATCCTCTGGCATGTAAAATCCATGACAATAACAAAAACATGGCAAGAGCTGCTTTTATTAAATAATTAAATGTTTCAGCTTCCCCTCTGCAACTGTATGCTTCAGCGAGAGGATTTTGAAAGAACATATGCACACGAAAATAATATGCAAATTATTCCTTAGTCTCCTACAACCATGTGTAGTTATTTAATACTATTAAATACCAACCCCCTTTTTTATTTCAATATTTATCTTCAGTTTTTCTCAAGGAAAAAAATAAAAGGCGCCTGTACTTGATTCTCTGATTGTATAAAACTGGGTAAAAATCAGTGTGCACTAAGCAAAGAAACTTGTACCTCCCAGCTAAAGGCAAAATCTCCACAGAAAAGCTGGATGAGGTCCAAGGAGCTGCGGGCGGGGAAAGATGGAGGCAGAGTCCTCTTGGTGGGTCTCCAACTGCCCCATGGCTTGGCCTTGTGGAAAAGACACACAGGGATTGCCCAAACTCGGGGAAGCGCAAAGGGTGCTTTACCAGAGTGCTGGGGGGTTGGAAAGGGCCTTCAGTGGCTCTTGCTGCTCATTTCTTGAGTTTGAGCACAAGCTGAAACGGAGCCCAAAGCGAAACCTCCCACCGCCAGACTGATACCCAAGGGGTGAGCCCCGCGCTCCAAATCTCCGCATCGGTGCATCCCCCCATCTGGCTGTTGTTATCAGCCAGGGCAGCTACGGGCGCCCCAAAACGTCTCTTCCTCTGGCTTGCAGGGGGGATAGAAATAAACGTGGGCACGGCAAAAAATACACGTGCTCCTTAACCCACTTTCAGGGAGCAACTCAGCATTGCCTTCAAAAACCTCCACTTGGCAGCCACAGCTATTCCCAAACTTTGGGTAATGGGCAGGAAAAAAGAGTTTTTTCACAGCAAACCGAGGAGTAACAGCAGTCAAAAGAAGGCATCCAGGCCGTTAGTTTTGAATGGCACACGGACAATAGGCAGGAGCGTGAGCGGGGAACTCTGCCTCCTTCCCTGACACTGACTGTTCACACTTGTGCAGCACTTCAGTGATGCACTTAGTTCATGCTTTACCTTAAAGTGCTATATTTTAACCGCAGAGGAAATGTGCAGCAGCTTTCATATTCCTGTAACTGTGGGCAAGTGCAGTCTTTTAAATGGCAGTCACTGCAAGTGAGGAATGTTATTTTTGTATGGAAAGGCTTTCTGGCACAGTACTGATGATTAGTGAGGGAATAACAGAGAATTCAAAGAGGGAACTAAGTCTTTCTTGTCAGACATCTTCCTACTCTTACCTCTCGCAATATGGGCACGTAACTGTGTCTAGAAATGAAATCTGGGACGGGGGATGTTGGTCACAGAATGAAGTTTAATAATATGAACCCTGGACACAAGTATAAAACTTGTAACTTGGATGGTTTTTGCATGCACATGGAGTTGTGGCCATGGTTATGAACACATTTACACAATTTCCAAGAAAACAAAGAAGTTGGGAACTGAAAAAAGAACCCACTCCTTTTTACCATTCAAGGTCTGTGAATGAAGTTGGGAATTTGCACTCTACCTTATTCATTAAAATAGAAAC
>JANHGO010000012.1:4601653-4626162 GCA_024606505.1 Aquila spilogaster | reverse complement strand
TTAAATAATGTTATAGACATGCTGTGGCATTCAAAATATTCACTGAATTTCAAATTAAAATGCAAAAGCATGTTCCCCACTCATCTGACCAGAATAGTGAACTCCAGGCACATCTTTCCAAATATTGCTCTAATGCCACATCATTTACTGTGGCAGCTGCAGGACAGGCTAATATTATGCAGAGCTGGATGATGGGAGGACAGTCACATTAAATGGATTCCAAAAAGTTACCTTGAGGTTTGGTCTGGAGAGATGAGAAACTAGCAAAGACGCAGTTACAAAAGGCTGGGAAGGGGGGAAGGAGAGGACTAATTGCAGCCTGAGCACCTTCCCTACCGCAAAAGAAAAAACTCTGCACACAATGCGGAACTTGAACTCATCGCTGTGTGGATGAGCGTTTCTGGCACATAATGCCAGACGGAGCTCCTTACTGGGAGAAGTGTAGCTTTATTTACATGCCAAAGGGAACCCGCTCCCAGCGTTGGGCTGCTGGGAAGCAGCCGTGGTGCGGAAGCAAAAGAAAGGGAACAGTGTGCCATCTGGGAGGAGGAAAGGCTGGGAGGACTGGAGCACATCAAGGGGAATACTTACCAGGAGTGGAGTGGTGAAATGCAGAAGTCTCTTGCAAATATAACAGGGAGCCCAAAATCACTTCTTAGAAAGGTCAGTGAGGAAACAGCAGAGAAAAAACATACTACAAGCTCAGGAATAGCAGCAGGAATATTGGAGCATTTAGCCTCAAAGCCTGTATGAAAATGGCATGCAATTCAGTCTTAATGTAGGAAGAATAAAATACCATTAGCTAAGTCTGCAGAAACCGACCCAGAGCAAGACAATATACAAAGTGTACAATTCCAACCTAGTGAAGGACAGAGCAAGCAAGTTTAGATCCAAAGGAAGCAGAATCAATAGACCTGAAGGGAAAAGGTGCGTGTCACTTACCACCCTGTTAAATTCTGCAGAATTATCCAATTATGCTCCAATTTCCAATGCCACAAGCTCTTGGATTTGCAAAAAGAACAGATTAGCCCAAGATAGGACTCAGAAGCCGACAAAAATTACCAGATTCTCATGCTAAGCCCTGAGGACCCACAGCCGCAGTCAGGATCCCCCCGACAGACCCCCAGAGCTCTCCCCCATCTACTGAGGATGGGATCGATGCCCGTGCTCTTCAAACGCCCATACTGCTTTCAAATCTATGAGTAATATGCAGCCTAATTTTCCTAAATGAATTGTAATTACACTAATTCATGCCTATAGCTCAAGCCCCATTGTAGGAGGTTTTTGCCATGCGAAGCATTGTATCATCCACTCAGTAGGTCTGCCATTTGAGAACTGATCTCATGGATTTCTTATGCATCAGCTCTTGAGTGATGGCCCTGTGCTTGGGTATGGTCTTTAATTACCTAATTTCATCATTTGTTTTGCTATGTATACAATTACATTTGGTTGCATATATTCAGTGCTCAATGTCTAGAATATGCCTGAATTTGCTCTTTAATTGTTTATATGACAAGGTTTATTTAATAATACTTGCTGAAGTGGAAAGTATACCACGGAGCTACATGATTTAATTTAAAGCAAATGCTTAATTTAATGTTCATATAAATAAGAAATAGAGGAAGAGGAAGAGGAACAAAAGAGCTCTAAATGAGCGAGCTGAAGAACTGCTTATTTGAAGCAGCGAGGAAGCACGGTCTAATGAGCCGAGTACAGATAGGGAGCCACAAACCTCCCACATCTATTCCAGAGTAGACTTTGCTCAAGTAGGTACCAACTTCATCCAAAGTTGTCCAGCTCTCTGCCTGACAATATTTAAAAGATTAAACTCCACTATGTATTTGATCACTGAAGTTCAAGCCGCATTCCATATCTATGTCATTTTCAGCCTCAGAAGAGTAGAAAATGGAAGGTGTTGGATCTTCAGCTGCAATATTCACATAGGCACAGTCTTTCTGTTAGTGCTCCTGCTCCGATGGCCTGAGACCATCCTTTTTTTAGCCATTAAGGAAAACTGAGCCTCGTGCATACGCTAACCCTCCTGCGAAAGGACCAGAAAACATACTTGATGGTAAAGTCCTCAAAGCAACGATGAAACCAAACAAAATAAAACCCCCAAACCAAAGAAAACAAACGTTACCCTATACATACAGGGGAAAAAATAATAATAAAAAAAAGCACCGAACAAATAAAATTCAGCTTCTAAGATCCACAGAACTGAAGACAGCCGGCTGTGCACAGGGGTTTTCTTAATGAGGCCCCTGGTCGCTACCTGGGGCCAGAGGGGAGTGTTGCAGAAGCAGCTGGAGGGTCATGGGAAAACTTTCGGAACCCAGAAGCTCTTCCATTTACTGTACCTTTCAGAGAATAAACACAGACCATACATATTCACAAGTTATTTTTGTATTTTCTTAATCTATCGTAAGAAGAACAAATTGAATTCTACAAATAAAGCAACACGAGTTCTTATTTTTCTTCCCATAAACAACGGGTTTTATATTTAATTGCTTAGTATGACTTTACTACACCTCAGGTCACAATTTAATCTCTCTTGAACCTTAATTTAATGCCCAATTTAGTCACAATATGACAGCTAACAATTAAGAGAATGCCTGTGGAGCCACTTACTGTTTCATTGTATTGGCCGCATACAGACGTCAGATACAGTACTGTTTTCCTATAGATCATAAAAGTTCAGAGCAAAAGACTGCGTTGCTCACAGAAATGTCTACTGTTCTCAGCAGCTTTCAGGATTAGGACTTTAATGAGCCATAACTTGTGGTACACGCCTGTATGTGCTGCAAAACCCCTAGAGTTTTAATTACTTAATTAGCACAACGCTCTATCCTTCAGGTAGGACACGCTCCTTTTTTTATAGTTAAATCTCTGCCCAAGAAGCAGAGTCTGTAAGAAAACCTCTACACACACCGACCTTCTGCACAAGTGGTCCTTCATCCACCCCCAGCAGTGAGATGCTCAGTGGGGTTTGAGGCGCCCCATGAGTGCCCAGCAGCACCTCGTTCCCTCCTTCCTCCTGCCCAGGGCAAACCCACTGCTGCCTACACTACAAATGAGGAAAAGCGTCACGTATGGGTTATGGATTTCAGGGGTGGGAAAGCTTTGTGTAAAAGCAAGCATGAGCTTTGCTCTGTGTTAGCCACATCTGCAAGTTTCCACTGGTTTGTTTCAGAGATCTAAACTCGTGCATGTGCCGTACAGAATCCAAGTGCAGCAGGATTATTCCTAACGCAAAAGTTTGCCTGGACCTCATTTGTTACATGCCAGCTCCTCTTGGTGCAAAGCTTAAAACTGAAATAAAATTACATCGCATTTTAAAAAATCACACCCCGAGTGATTTTATATAGTGAACTATTTATTTTAAAACAAGATTAAATATTGCACCTCGCTGAAATATTTTCTCCTACCAGAGAGCACTCAGATGGAAAATTTCATACATTTCAACTGATTTTTTGCCTGACCGGTTTTCACATATTTTTCTAAAACCTAGTTGTGTCAAACGATTTATTCTCCTCTAACAATACGGTGCAAGTAGCTGGGAAGATGCAGGCACTGAAATGCTTGACGGCAGTTGGCCAATTAAGTGCTCTACAGTATTCCGATTTTTTTTTGTGCTTGCACATACTAATCCTTTTTTTAATGTACTGAAGTTCTATCCAGCAGAAAGAATGAGCTAACGGCAAGGCGTGCCACATGAGGGGTTTGGAAACGTACAGCTTCACGCTCGTATCCAGGGGAGGTGTAGCCAAGTGTGAAGCACAAAACATGTCTATGGAGAAGCAAGTGCTGAGGGCAGGGCAGGGCAGAGCTGCAGGGCACGGCAGGCCCAGGCCAGTGGGCAGCATTGCGGCCGGGCTCATGCTGACCATGCTACCTCAACTAATGAGAGCTGCCCGTGGGAAGCTCCCCACCCACCTGCAGCACGATGGCAGGGGATGTGATGCTTTTCCTGGATGGCTCTACACAGAGCAAGCCGGCTGCGCCTTGCATCACCAGGCTTGCTTCTTCCACTGGCTCCTCTATTGCAGGAGCTCTGCTGCAGAAACAACTAGCCAAGCACAATTTCCTGGTCGCAAGAAAAAAAAAAAAACAGACAATGTGGAATGTCCTGAAATACTCTTATCTGTATAGGAGGCGTTTCTTTTATGATAAAGAAGTGGTAACATAGGTGATGCTTTCAAGTGCTGTGCAGAAGTAATAAGAAGTAACACACGTATGATATAAGAGTAGGGACAGCATCAGAATTCTGTAAGCACTATGTCTGCTAAAAGCAAAGAAAAAAATATCTAGTTTTGGGTGTGGGTATTTTCATAACTGTAAATGTTTTTAAAAATAAAATGACATTCAAGCTTTTTAGAATGCTTTACATTGAATCATATTGCGCTCCTTCTGCAACCATTCCTCAGCCTCACTGCTTAGCAAGTAATCCTCAAACCACAGCATTATAGAACCAGAGAATCATGAAGGCTGGAACAGACCTCTCAGATCCTCAAGCCCACCCCCAGCTCACCCCATGCCCATCGCCCACATCCCTCAGTGCCACATCCCTGTGGTTCTAGAACACCTCCAGGGACAGTGACCCCACTGCTCCCAGGGCAGCCTGTGCCAGCATCTTTGGTAGGCAAACCAGCTGGTAGGATCCTGGGAAGCAAAACTAAAAATGAGAATTTCAATTACAAAAACTCAGAGTTGAATTTCAGTACGTTCCCACCTGCTCTCCTGCTTGGACTGCTCATTAGGGGTACGTGCCAAGCACAGGGAAGGCAGCTGAGCCTCCAAAGGCCAGCGAGAAAGACAAAATGCTGCGAAGAACGTTGAAGTGATTTACAGCCCAGAGCAAATTTATTTATTGCTGATTACTTTATCTAATTCCTCTCCTGGTGAAGTTATCACTGCCTTCTCCACTGGACGCCAGTGACAGAAGTATTACCACTTGTGCGCCGTATCGAAACATTGCTATAATTTCTCTCACAAATCCATACAAGTCACAACAGGTTGCTGCGATTTTTCCAGATAAAAACCTGCAAGAAAACTGCTTTTTTCTTGTTAGCCAGCTGGAGTAAAAACAAGTGACAGCCAGAATGAACAGACACTCCTGGCAATTTCAATGAGAGGCTCTTAATTACAAGTCACAAGAGTCGGGGTCACCTCCTTTGAGGCCAGTGCATTTATATGCCTCCCTTGGGGTCACGCCATTTCAAGAAAATGTATTTCCTTATTTAGGCTTTAAAAAAGGTAGAATTGGCAAATGGCATCCCTAGATTTTTAAAGGTGTAATTTGTTGCAAGTTATGACTGCAGCTTTGACTCACTGGAGCTGTTTATAATGACACATAGCCTGAATTCTAGCTAATATGTGTAAAAACGAAGGGATGTTTATTAGCATTTAAGGACTCAATCTTGAGGAGCTATGCAGAAAATCATGTCTCCTCATCACTGCTGCTGAGTGCAAATGCTCCTACACGGCTTTCTGGTGCGGAGCCCTGGCAGAATCCCACCTTCTCACTGAGTCCCTGGTCAGGCTGCGAGGGCAGGGAGCTGCAGGCCCACCGCCTCCCACCCACACCCAGCTCCCACCAGCAGCCAACAGACAAAGAGGGTGAGCTGGAAGAGATTTACGATGTGCTGCTGCCTTCAGGCTGCCCGTGCTGGAGATCTGCGCGTTGGGGTCCCCACCCGCGCTGCAGACACATTCATTACTCGAGTGAGAACTCATCAGGTAGATCAAGGCATGGCTCTCTTCTTCCAGGTACAGGTTTATCAGGATTACAGCTTTGTCCAAGTTAGAAATAAAGGCTTTGTACATCGAGCGTACTACAAATATATTCGGGTAGTACAATAGCGCTGCCCCCCCTTTTTGAACATCATTCAGCCAAAATTACATATATGGAAAAATTGGAATTGCTGAAGATGATTTATTAATTGTGTGTAACGTGCCTGAAGGCAGACTGGGAATGGAATTCAAATGGATGGACGCAGAGGAGGATTAAGCTGATAATGGCAATGTGCAGTGCAATGTCTCCTCAGCCGCAGACGCTCATCACATGAAATTATTTTCACAGATGATATTTACAGAATAGTGGGAATTGTCCTCCGCTTTCTCTCCTATGCATCACAGAACTGAAACGCTGCTGTGACAAAACTTTTATGCTTACCAGAGGCTCCCTGCAAAATTTTTCATATCAAAATTTGTCAACAAAATGCTCAGTGTCTGAATCTCATAGCACAGACGCTCAAGTCCTCGGGCTGGGAAACTTGCTCTCTGCTTAAGTTGTCCAACACCAGCATTAAAGCAGCCCCTTCTCATACTGAAAATGATGGAGGAGCTGACACAAGGAAGGAAAACTCCACAAGAGATCACTCTTTGGTTACCTGAAAATAAATGTGGGTTTTTTTTTGCTCGTTTGTTTTGATTGTTGATTTACAGCTCTCTACTACAGGGCTTAATCTCACTCACAATGTAGGAGTGATGGGAAGAAGTGCTCTGAATTGGCCTGGCTGATCCAACAGGTGCCATGCTGGCATTTCTTGCATTTTCCCTGCACTGACCATTGCCAAAGATAGGATGCGGGCATGAAGAGGCACTGGCACATCAGGGAGCTCCTGTGTTTGTGCAGAGACAGGAAGAAACTGAGTCTGAGTGGGAGGCCTGAGCACATCGTCAAAGGCCACATGCGCACATCAACTTCATTTTTAATTCATAAATAGCAGGAAACCCCAACCTTGTGACCAAATGCACGAGCAGCCCTGGAAGCCCTATCTTAAAGCCCCTCCTGTCTCCCTTGGTGGCGTGTACAAAAACCCGAGCTGTTACAGTCCCATTACAGCAGCCCCCACCCCAAGCCCAACCACTAAGCAGCTTTTCTCCCAACCGGAACAAGGCAAGACCAAAGAGGAGTTTCATATTCGTCATTAAACCTGAAAGGAAATTCACACTCTTTGATCCTTCCAGGTATACGAGCTGGACCGCTTCCCTGCAATTAATCTGCTCTGGTGAGACAGAGGTGGACCAACGGCTGCAGATGCTATTAGACAAAGAGCTGGTCCCGCTTACTGCTGCAGATGGCCGAAGCAGAATCCCTTTTTTTGCACTATCAATTTAGCAATGTTGCCAAACCCACATCAGCTTCTCAGTCAAACATTTCATTTCTCAGCAGTCTGTGCAAAGTTTGAAAGCTACAGTATGTTCTGCCAGCATCCTCCAGCAAGCTGCTTTGCATTGTTTTGCTTAAATGGTTACAAAAGTGCTGTCAGAGAGACACTGTCAACTGCAGCTTTTGTGTTTATTCCTTTTTAGTTTTTAAAGATTAAAAAAAAAAACAACAAAAAAACCCAAAAAACCAGGAACAAAAACTCCTGGAGTTGAAAGAACTGATTTCTACTTGTTTTATCAGTCCTTTTCACATTCTTTTGGCAAACACTGGATTTTCCTCTCTGCTATTGAATGTGCAAGCGTATTCAATATTGAATAGACCTTGTTGACAGTTTTGAACCTGTTCCATAAGATTTCAAATGCACTGATTCATGGGGACTTGCAAAGTTCCTACAACATAACAAAGTCTGTCCCGCCTCAAGAATTGTTCCGCATCAGGATAATTTAAAGCTTCTGCTCCTTCGCCTATATATATATATATAACTCATGGGTGGGTTTTCTCAGAACCGGCAATAGCACTTTCGTAACTGGGTTACTCACAGAGATGGAGACAACAACAAACAGTCACTGACAGTTAGGAAGATGTAATTGCAGGCAGTATTATACAGGCTCTTCCGCTTTCCAAAACCCAAATGTGAGCTAAACGTTACTCTTTGAAAAATCACGTTCCATTCATTCCCATATTTTAATGAATCCAACATTGATCAAACCATGGCAGTGACACTACTTATGGTTTAAAGCTGCTCCTGTTTTCATACTTCAGGGAACAATTCTAGCCTGATATTCACTTTGGAAAAGCAGATGTGAATCTGTGTAAATTAATAAATGACGGTGGTGTTGATTACAGTAATGTGTTAGAAGTGTAAAACATGGAAGCAACTATTCTCAACCACTTATAAGCACAGTGAGTGGTGGTTGTGTTCTCTGTGCATAGCCCATGTAGAGGAAAGAAAGCGAGCAGTGGTTCTCCACGAGCTGTCCAGAGACCCACTGGGCTCCGCCGACTCCTGATTCCTGCAGAAAGCAGCTATGTCGTGGTCACTGAGCTCCAGCTCAATACACAAGAGCCCACGTGTGCTAGTGGAAAGTTTTTAGGTAGCCCACAAACAAAAAAAGAATGAAAACCGCTGAATAATAATGCACATACAAATAGGACATTAAATCTCTCACATATGTCCTCCCAGAAAAAAAAAAATCCCATAGAAACGAGCAGGAATTAAATCTGTAGAAATGTAATAGCGCTCTATGGAATTTCCTCTAAAGGCCTATAGAATTCAGTGCAGCAGGGAGTCCTTTTCATAGCAGTTTTTTTCCAGACAACTTTCAGAAGGATATAATTCTAATGAATGCGTTTTTTTTTAAAGTCATAGAAAGACAATAATCTTTTATTACGTTATTTCCATCGGAGTATTGACGGCAATAGCTATTAACATTATTTGATAAAACTAGAGAGATATATTGATCAGCAGATCTATCCCGCGCTTCTGTCACAGACAATTTATGTTACTATTCCTTGTCAGGCAGAGTATTTTTTTCTTTCTTTTTTTAACAGCATCTGGAGTCCCAAGAATAATTAATTAAAATAAAACACCTATTTTATATGCCTTTTTTGGCAGAAACTTTGCCTTCATGCTATCTGGCAAGTCTACTGTTGCTGCAGCATAAACATAGCAATGCTTACTGATCATTTGACATTTTCCATCGATGCACTGTGAGTTAAGATACAACCTCCCCTGGCGATTCCCAGCTCCTGGAATTTGCCTGAGCCTCCCCAGACCATACCAGAAGGAGCACTGAGGGGCCGGAAAGGTAAGAGCGGTCTTTGGGAGCATCCTCTGAGAGCCATGCCACCTAACAGTGGCACAAAGACTAGCTCCAAACACCAGCTACTGATGATGAGGTTATTTGCCAAAATGGATAGCCCCAGGATAAAAAGACACTGGTTCATTGAAAGATTGCTTGGAAAGAGGGGAAGGAGTCTCCTTAAGGGCCTGAGGACAAGCGCAACACAAGAAAGGTAACCTCTGTTGGTTAGAACCTCTACTGGATGGAAGATGGAGCAGATGTGCAGAAAGTCTTCTAACGCCAGAAGCTACTCCTGTCCCAGGAAAAAAGTCCCATCAGTTGAGAAATACCATGGAAAAAACTGTAACTAAATAAAAATGTATGCCTTCCAGCATGCAGTCTGTTGAACTGACTGAAAAATACTACAGAAAATTGTGAGTCTGTTTGGTTTAGACTATTTCGGGGGAGGTTCTCGCTAGTTTTATCCCTGCCATCATCTTTAGGTCTTTTCCTTGGTGAGGTGGCAGTCAGTTTTGTAAGGATCAGACAGAAGTGGAGGAGGAAGGAAAAGGTGACTGATTATGTAAATGTATCGTGAATTTTTCTTTTCTTTTCTTTTCTTTTGTTTCTCCATAGGCATTCTTCATTTTCTCTTCTCCATTTACCTAAATATTGGCATTGCACAGGGAGGAAAGATGAACTTACTATAAAATTGGGGGAGTCAACTACTATGTGCACATGGGAGCCTAATTTATTTATTTTTTTAAATAAAAACGTCTGTTCTCTGTGAGCCAAATTCTTGCTCCACTGAAACCAGCGGAAAACATCCCAACGCCTTACTCCTTGGGAGCAGGATTTGGCCCGGCAAGACTGGACAGCAGCTAAGCCTTCCACCTCCCATCCCTGGAGATCATCCCAGGGCAGCAGTAATCAAAATAATTCATTTGCAGTTCTAAGCCTTTGATGCATGACTGCTGAGAAAGAAGATTTGTGAAAGCTGTGACAAACTTACACCTCAGCTTTCAGAAAAGAAGAAAAAAAATCTGTTACTGGAAAATTTGCCAATTTTTTTCCCTCTAGCCCTTAATGCACAGCAATCCATTTGACCGTAAAATTATTACTTAAGGAAAAAGAGTTGGTAAAAGAAGTGTAATTTGTGGGAATGAGCAAGAAAAAAGGATGATAAATACAGCAGAAATATTAGAAGGAAAATTCGAAAACAACATTGCTATATACTGCTGTCAAACTTAAATCAAAGTCATGAAGGAAAAATGAGATGTTTGCGTACACAGATTGTGCCACCATCAGTTTTTGTTGGAGCTGGAAGAATATTGGCAATCAAGATTATCTGATAATTACCTTTCTTAATGCAATGAATTCGCTCAGCTTCACCTTCAGGCACTTAGCCGAAGAAAATAATGACATCCTCATGTTTAATGGTTAAACTCTATTTCCAAGAAATCTATTACATGTAATGTCAACTAGAAACCCACACAAGAAAGTATGTTTAAAAGATGTGCTGAGAGAAAAGAATGGTGTATTGAAACATAAATAGCTGTTGTTTGCATCAAAACATTTTAACTTGCAGGCTTTATTAGTACTAATGAAAGTTTGATCATCTTAGTTAATTACCTCCCCACCCTCCTTTGTTAGGATCAGCTGCAGAACAAACCTTCTCCTGCCAGCAGCTCAGGATGCATTAGATCTCATTAAACATCATTTTTAAATGAACATTTCATTTAAAAGAGATTAATTTTTAAAGTATGCTACTGCTTGAAAATGAATCTGTAAAATTATGCAGTTGCTGAAGAATACATTTACCTCCTAATTCACCAGTATTTATATACAGATAACTCCAAGTGATGCTGCTAATGAGGTTTTGATAGTCACAGTCCATTTGATAGTGCACTGGCTCACAAAGGGACTTGGCCAAGAGGCTGACACCCTTCCCATGGGATGTGCAAGCGGATCAAGGTTAGCCTTGGGCCAGTACAGAAATGAACAGTCACACAAGTTCTGCAAAGACTAAATTCAGCCTGAGTCTGGCTTTAACTCCTTTCTACCCAAGACAAAATCACTGCAGCACAAAATGAGTGTAGGGAGCAGATGCTCAAACCAGCACATTAGTTGGCAGAGACCTCCTGCATAGCTTAATCCTTTCCCAGATCCTATCCCACCTGCACGAGCTGTCTCTGATGCAGGCTTTCCTCTATAACATGAACTGGATGTCACTGAGAACCAGAGGACCAAGAAACTCAAGTGCATTCTCCCCAACTGAATTGGCTGAGGAGGATGGCGTGCCTCCAGCTGGCTCCAGGGAAACAGGAAGACTGACGTCTGCCAGTCACACCCATCAAATACCTGCTTTAGAGCACATAATGAAAGGGAATTTGTTTGGGGTGTGGGAAAAGAACTCACAGATTACCGCCACAGCTTACTTTCTCCTGTGCTAATGTAACTGCTAACTCC
The DNA here is from genome assembly GCA_024606505.1 of Aquila spilogaster. NCBI lineage: Eukaryota > Metazoa > Chordata > Aves > Accipitriformes > Accipitridae > Aquila > Aquila spilogaster. The sequence continues at coordinate 4,614,738 of JANHGO010000012.1, read as the reverse complement.
TGTAGGACTCCCCATTGTGGGCCTTAATTTAAGGCAATACTTCAGCACAGTCCTGCAGTACATGCTGACATTTTATAACTGCTGAAGTCTGGCTGAACTTGATGAGATTTAGGCATTATCTTTGGGCACAACAAATACTAAAACACACTGAATTGGAATTCACTCGTTCACTTGTTTGTTTGTTTTCAATGTGGACTGTTTAATTAGTAACACAGGTGCATTTGCTGTCCTATATTTTGCTTCTCAATTTAAAAAGCCAATTTAAAACTACTGATACAAAGTAAAACAATTACTTGTTTAATTGGTTTTACTAAGAGTCATTTTAAATTAATACATGTTTTTTGGGAATACATTAACTCATTTTAATTACACAATACAAATATTTATATGTAAGGCAAGCACCCACAAAATGAATATAGGAAATGAATAATGGTATTATCAGTTATTAAACATCAGTAGGAGTTAGATGAGGAACGGACAGCCTCTGTCACTATTCTAATCATGTCACTGACTAATGAGTGATTACAAATAAGATTTCTCCTTTTCTTACATAACGTTATTTTGGGTATTTGTTGTACAGAAAAACAATTAAGATATTTTATCTGCGACTCAGAGCATAATTCCGCCCTATCAAAGTCAAGGCTCCAGTGCGTTTTTTCACGCTCACCACCTACACTGTTACGGATTACCTGCAAAGCAGAGGTGAGTGGTCCTGACAAGCATGTGTCAGAAACATTTTGTGCTCCACTTGGAAAAAAACAAAACTTGGCCCAAGAGAGGCAGTTTATTGGGGATGCTATGCAGCACTCTGGCTACAGAAATGCCCCAGTAGCTATCCCGGAGCTCTTATGGGCTGTGCTGGCAACCAAAAGTCATTTTTATCACATAGTTACTCGCGGTTTATGATCACATATTATCTGCATATGTAGCAGCATTATCTCTCTCTTGTGCAGGATTCATGGAGAGTGCCATTAAGGAAGTCCTTTGGCTCTCTCAGGTAAAGTGGCCACATTTAAAGCTTGATTCTGTGCACATTAGTTACTTAGGCAGATTCCCTTGAGTTTCCTACAGCAGAAAGGCAACTCAGATTTGGCCATTAAATTTAGATTCTTTCCACTCATCCACACATTCAAAGAAGATATTTGTATCATTTTTCTTTACAAAGAATAAAATAAAATTAGCTGCATTACAAGCGCCCTCAACCAGGAACAATATAAAGCCACTTATTTATTTTGAATTCTAGACACACAGAAGAAATAAGATGGTGAATGAGAAAATAAACCTGCCAAAAAAAGGAAAGGGTCCAATTTTCCGTGCGTAGTACAGATCGTATTCCTAAAATGGCTGGGAGCGTCTGAAATGATTATTCTACAGGGGATCATCTGACAGTCCCTCTGACTACCCATCTCAGTCACTGTCTGGTGGAGGCTTCGGGTACCTGCACCGAGGGGCAGTGAGGTTCATCTCATGGAATGGCCTCATCTTTAAGGTAGTTAACAGAAAAGCTGAAGAATCACAGAGATCAATCCAATCCATTTTATGGATGCATTTCCTTCTTCCCAATGGCTATATACAAAATTTAAGTGCCCCTAGAGAGTAATCCAATCTGCTGAAGTTTAACATAAGAATAGCTTCACCCCAGCTCTAACCTGGGCGGTGTCCTCTCTTCTAGGGTGGTCAGACGAGTAATCCCATTCCCCAGCTATTTGCAAATGAAGCTTTTCCTGAGGAAGAGGCGGGTTTTATATTTATGAGACCCTCAGTGGGTTTCCTTTTCACAAGAAGATGCCTGTGTGCTTCTTAGAGGCTATAGGAAAGCAACGGGAAACATCAGGTGTTAGTATCCACCATGGTTTCAGGCCATCTCCGTGTCTCCATCTCTGGGGCGCCCATCAAACAGATAAGCAGTAGTGGGCTCTGTTTCTGCATGCTGATCTAAGAATGAAAGAGCGCACTTTAAAGTGGGTGACTCTGTGTTGTAGGCATTAAGGGCAATTGAATTGACCTCCCAAGAAAATAGTCCCTCCAGGAAATAACCAGATTGAAAGCACTCTGCCTTTCTTCCTATGCTGCAGGCAAGCACACACGTCTCACAAGGCAGCCAGGAGAGCTCAGACAATATGTCAGCGCTGCCCAGAACCTTGCACCAGCTGGGCAGGCAGAAACCTTTGCATTTTGGTCCACATGTCCTACAGCACATGCCCATTTTACATGACACCATCAATGACCACAAAAACCTCAAAATACCGAACAAAGAATACAGTCCTGGCTATAAGGTTAAGGGCCCAGAGCAATTTCAAATGATGTGGGGAATTACTGAATGAATTTAGGTGCCTCGTAGGTCAGAGAGCCCTGGAAAGCCAACTGGACCGGATTGCTATCTGAGACCCTGGGCAGAATGGACTCAGGCCAATATTAATAATTGCTTTACTAGTGGTTAATTGAGGTTCTTTGTTTAGTATCTACAAATTATAATTTAGGGTCCGAGGCATCTGTCATTTCCTTTCACAGTGAGAGTAAAGCACCTAGATGACAGTATTACTGTTTTCAGCTCTTGTTGAAACACACCAGTTTTGATCTCTCAAGGTTTGTAACATGCTTATTCTATGCTGCTCAGAGTTTTCCTTGTTCTCTATGTCCTTTTGAAATGATCAGAACCATGAATATACCCTAGGTGACCACCTGTCACAGGGGCAACCATTTGTCAGTGATACAACCTATTTTGTTCACCTTAGAAAGGAGAATGAGAACTACACACCACCGTTTTTCTACTTCACCTAGGCAATAATGGAAAAAACAAAACCAAAACAAAACTACACAAAATATTATCACAGAAAGTGTCTAATTACGTTCTGACTTCACTGCTTTCTTCCACCCTAACTCAAAACAGGTGAACTACGAAGAACACGAAATACTCACAATCGTTATCACATCAAACATATACTGTACATTATTCTAGAGTGGTTTGGCGGCCAAGTTTACCTTTAGCTTAGGCCCATTCTACAGAGTTCCATTTACACTAATAAAACAAAACCCCAGCTCAGGGAGCCGTGCTGAGAGCCCAACTGGAGGGCGGCTGGAGCACTGCACTGCTGCCTAAGCAATAGTGGGGATCATGCTGTTGATGCTACCTTCTGCAGAGCCTGATGTGGGGGAGTAGAGCCATCTGGGCCCCTCTTCATTGAATTTTAATGACTATCTATCAAGATAAGAGAACTTCAATTACTTAGACCTGTGCGACACTTTATGAGGTCTACTATAAGCCTCAAGTTCCATCTATGATCCTATGATTCTATGATTCTATTTGCTCTTAAAATCAGCTACTTCAATATACATATATTTTTTAAATACCCTCATCAGCTCAGTGGTGCTCTTTTATCCTTTATTTATGCTTTGTTTAAAATCACCAGAGCTGATAACGCTGAGCACGGTTGGTTTGCACCTTTCAGGAGACGTGTGCACATTAAACATATTGGCAATATTTATTTACGCTGCCATCTGTCCTGCTACCCCCACGTTTTCCACAGCTCAGCCTGGAGAGGGCCAAAAATCACCTGAGCATCGTAAAAGCACGCCCGGCTGTCAGCACAGTGCATGGCGGCCCAGCTGCCGGCCCAACCCCAGTAATGAGGACCCCAAATCTGGGCTGCTGGTTGCCATGGCAGTTGCAGGATTGCCTTCAACACAGAGGGACAAGGCCCAGGGCTGCCTGCACCCTGCATGGCCTTGTGGCTCCGTGTCTGTGACCCGCTCAGGATGCACAACTCTGCACTGAGATAAAGGTGCTATTTCTTGCCCGTAGTCATGTTTCTTATTCCCTCTCAAACTCAACCTCTTCCCCAAGTACCAAGGGAAAGTTATGCAAAATGGCGTTCTCGAAAAGAAAGCAGTTTGTTCAGGGTTGACTCAGCTCTGAATTCCCATCCCTTCTCACAGCATATTATTAGAATGGAGCAGTAATGCTCAGCATCTACATTTCTGAGGCCAAGTGTTTTGTCGGTGAGTCGATGCCCTTCCTCAGGGCAAACAACCATGTACAATCTGCCTTTCATGCACACATCTTCCTGCCCAAACTAAGCACTGAGAACAAGTTGAGCAGTGATGGAGAAACCAAGTCAATGCGCCTATCTCAGGTAGGATTGTCTCACAGTTACACTACAGCACACAGGGACAGATATCATAGAACCATAGAATGGTTTGAGTTGGAAGGGACCTCTGAAGGCTGTCTGGTCCAACCCCTTGCAATGCACAGGGACACCCACAGCTCCATCAATGCTCAGAGCCCATCCCCTGACCTCGGGTGTCTGCGGAGATGGGGCACCACCACCTCTCTGGGCAGCCTGATACCCTTTCTTTTTTCTTATTTTGAAAGCTAAAATGTTTAACTGTATTTTTTTCTCCTGTGCAGAAACACAAAATGGGTCATTTAGCTGTTTAAGCACCCAAACCTACAAGGCTGACTGAGACGCTCACTCCCCCAAACCCAAGAGCTGAGCCTGTTTTAAGGAGTGGCTCAGACCCCAGCTTATCACCCGATCGTCTTTCAAGATCAGTCTTTTGTGTCCAAAGGAAACTGCTTCCTGCCCCTTCCCCACCCCTTTTTCTTCCAGGCACACTCAGACATTATCTTTCAGCCCAGAATATTAAAGACAAAACAGAACCATATCAGACGGATTAGTCACACGTGTTTACACTGCATCAGCTATTCACCCTGGCTTGTCTTCAGATGGGTCTTAACAATAAAGCAAACAGTTACACTGTGTAACTACCAGAGTGGGTAATCAAGACCCCCGAACAAAGACAGAGGAAATTAAAGTGCTCGGAGTGTAAGCAGCACAGAAAGCAGCAGCAGATGTCGTCCAAGTTGGTACCACCTGACGGTAACGAAATGATCACATTAGGTATCGGAAAACAGTATAAATATTTTGTAAGGATAGGTAGGAAAGCACAAGACTATAATGACAAATCTGAGAATGCTCTTTGAAAATAGGATCTACATTTCAAACAAAAAAAATCCCCAAACAGCCCACACCTCTCTGTATGAAAAAGCATCTATAATTAGGCCTGCTCTTGATCTGGTATGTTATCACTCATTAAATCCTCTGCATCCAGAGAGGGAAAACAAATTCCAAAGGAATTCACACCAGTGGTACGAATTTCCTTCTGTGCAAACTAGTAACATCACTTTTGCTATAGTTCTCAGCAGATGTTACAGCTTCAAATGGTCACCAAAATGAAGCTCTTAGTGCTAAGCCCTTAGGAAAATGTTGCATGAGCGATGCACTCCGGACAGCATGGCACATGTCACTTTGTGATATATCACTCATCTAAGCTGGGTGATAGTGCATGGCAAACAAAGCCTGCACAATTTTATTTACGGCTGGCTATTTACTTCGTGTAACTCACCACTGCAATAGGTATCAGTAGGGATTTCTAACAGATTGGATTTTCAAAACGTTAATGTCCTCAGTGGCACACCATTACTTTGACAACATTCACGTCAAATTTTCCCATGTCAGCTAGGATAGTCAGCAGACATCTAAAACTTGTAGTGTTGTTCCAGTTACAGGCATTTGTGACTTGGAACCAGTCCAAAACATGGTGATGTACAGAACCACATCCACTGCTTTGCTGGTACTAACTGCCAGTTCCGCTTAGTGCTCCCAGTCACAGCAAGAGGCAGCGAAAGTCAAAGCACATCGCAAGGCCCTCCCATGAGCAGTGAAGCATTCCAGCAGTGTACCACAGTGATGCATCCCATTTTGGCAAAGCTGTTCGTTGGCAAGGAGTTGCTTCTGGCATGGTGTTTCAGCTAGTACTTTTCAATCAAATTGGGCTTTATGGCATCCTTGTGACATCTTTGGCTTCCTTTGAGTCACTGGCATGGATGAAGTAAGAAAAATGAATCCACATTCACGTGGAAACAGAGCTGAGGGCTGGTGACACCTTAGGCTGTGCATCCATGGGCTTCAGCAGGTGGCCGTGATATCCGTCAGATCAAAAATGTGTTTCCCCTACCTGGCAGCCTGTGGAGTATTATCCTGATGGCCAATCCTCAGTTAAGTGGGACTTAAGACCAATGAAGCTGACTTTTCTGCCCTTGGAAAGGTAAAGGAGTCTGTTTGATTGAACTGAGGGGAACTTGGTACAGAGCAGCCCTGAAGGAAAAGGCGGTGTATTCCTACCAACAACTACCTTTGCTGACCAAGGGCAGTCTAATGAGTCACAGCATTCTTGTTTGAGACACTCAGCACAGATGGGACAGATGGACAGGAGGAAAAGCACTGCCAGCTGATCTGCTCGTGGCATTTCACAGTGCAGTGCAAGCCTCTGCTTCCACCAGGAATCTCTCACCTGTGTTAAACTGCTCAGATCTGTCGGAGCGGCAGCGAAAGCGAAAGCTTCCTGTAACAGGACACAGGATGAATGCGTCAAAGCCACCTCTGAAAATCTAACACTGCTCTCTCCACTGACACCAGATAGCCCTCTCAATGTAATCTTCATCAGTTATTTCTGCAGGAGGCATTTCCATACTAAGCATTTCTCTCAAGTGGAGTGGTTCAGAAAACTCTGAGGCTTTTTGTTTGTTGCGTGATTTTTGTTCCTCTTCTTTTATGTTTGTTTCCTATTTCACAGAATACAAAGAAACTTAAAAAGAAAAGTTTTGAAGTGTTTCAGATAGAGGTTGTTCTTACAATATACAGACTAGATTTGTTATAGTAAATGAGAGCTCTGTTTCATTCGCTGCACAAAGACACAATTCTGACTTATCTCCCAGCTTGGATATTAAAAGTTAACTTCAAATCCCTTCATGAAATGGATGTTTATTCTTGTTTTCTTATTTGCAATTTTTGGCATTGGGTTATTTGTTTTATATTTACTTTTCCTCACCATAGCTATAATCTCCTCTTTCAAGATAGTAAAGCGTTCTCTAATTTGCTTTTATTCTGCATCATACACTCATTGCATCTCATAAAACAGCTTCAAAGAGCTCCCATTCTACCAAAAAAGTTCCTACAGAGGCTGTACTTGCTATAAAATATGATGAAATTAGTTAAGCGATACGATTCCCCAAACACACATCACCGACATCAGTCTCCATGACTCTGTATTAAAGGGAGGCATCAGTCCATAATAGGACCATATACAACAGGGAGTGATGTGATCAGAGCATGTCCTACTGAAATACTTGCTCTTATGAAGTCCATGAATATTGCTTTTAACTGTAAAAAAAGTAATCTATTCTAGAAAGAGACGAACAGAAAAGGGGAAAGAACACTCTCTTGAGCTGAGCTCTCAAGACATCAATGACTATGCCCTCATTTATAATCTCCACTAATTTACTGGCTGCCCTAGAGACACACTTTGATCTTTGGGAAGATCTTCTATATCCATCTTTTTGCAACAGGCAATCAAAATTGTAGCACTTTACAATAAAGTGGTCCAAACAACACAGTCAAAGCATCTAGGCTCCAGTTGATGAAGGCAGATGCCACCTTCCAGTCTATATTCATGGCAGAAATACTCATCACTAGCACGGAAGTCTTGGCAATGGACAGCAGGTTTTGTAGGTGAAGTCTTTCATCTGCAGGTAGGTGTGCTGTGAGTATCTGCATTTATGGTTTGGGATGACTGCTGCACCCTGAGCTCCTGGTGGGAAGGAAGCATCGCTTGCTTCACACAGTGGGCAGTTTGCTTCGTTACATGAGACCTATTAATCTCTGGTGGAGGTAAGGTGTTCTGCACTGCTGCAAAGAACAAGTCTGAAACACTCAAATGCAACTCACGAAAAGGTCCTAGAACTGCCAGGTATTTTTTAATATTTTGTCCTAAATAATGATTAAGACTCTCAAACAAGCTCTTAGGATTAGCCAAGATTATAAATGATACAAGGCTGTAAAACAATAAAAATCAAAGCCAAATTTAACAGCATTATTTAGCCTATGGTACAGATAGAGGAAGGACGGTAAAGTAATGCAAAGAGTCAGAAGTCTCCCATTATGGCTTCTGAACCTACAGATCCTTCCTAAAATTTCAAGATACCATGGGCAGAGAATAGCAGGAAACCCCATGGGAGGCTTTTTTCTTAACTGTATCTAAAATTCATTTCACTAGAATAAAATGGATTTCTGAAGTTTTAAGAATGCAGAATAAAGCATGGCCAGGAAGCAGAGATCTCTGCGTTCCCTCTCTGCAGTGCAAGGCCATTCCGGAAGAGCAATCCAACAGAGAGCAGAACCGAGGACAGCACATCTATGTAAGCCTGCGTTTACCACTTTGAGACTGAGCTCTTCTCTCAGCACACCTGCCCAGGAGCCACGCGCTTAATCAACACTACGCTGCACACACACACTCCCTCAGGAGGTGCTTTCAGACATTCTTGTGGCTGAGATGCACAGCAAACTGTCCACCTGCAAGGCAGGCAGCACTGAAGCGCAGAACAGAACCACCAACAGCTTTACAAAGGTCTTCTCTGTAACACTGCAGGCATAGTAGCCATGTTGGTTCCTTCTCACTGAAAAGCCTCTCTTCAGTGCCAGCTACGAAACATCACCATATGGCACTCTACCTGCCTGCACTTGTTGATGCATGGCTGTGAGACAGCACATGCACAGCATGGGAAAGGAACGAATACACATCTGGATGCCAAAAAGCTTTTATTGCAGCACTTGCTCTGGGAACTGTCTTTCCCACTGTGCGGCCAGATACACAAAGCTGGAAATATGACCATAGGTAGTTGCAATAGCAGATTTAAAGCTAAGGGAAAGAGTAGAAATATGGCAGCATTGGGGTATAGGGAACTGGAAGCACAAAGACACCAGCTGTCCCAGAAGAGGCATGTGTCCTTGAAGGGGTGAAATAGAAATATGCACCCCAGGAAAGTGTCTTGACAGCAGCAGAGGAGGCCACTGAGATCTATACATGCTCTGTACACCCATATACACATACAAATAACAAGTGCATAAAGGCCGCTTCACTAGAATCTGTCCATATGGAAGCTCGCTGCAAATAAGGGGAGTGAGAAAAACCACAGCTATCGGAGAGCAGAGCAGAGGAAGCAGGAACGTCTTTACTGGTGGAGGCTTGCCATGATTTCCCTGCAGGCTTTCTGCTTTCTTGTAAGTGTCTGTGACCAAAATTAATGACCAGACAGCCAAAGCTAATCACTCACACCATTTTCAATAAGTGAGCCATTCATACACATTACAGATGATGCCTCACATTTATTCCGAGCCTTTCATGCTAAGAATATAAGTGTTTGCAAAACTACAACTCAGAAATGGGACCCAAACCACTAACATCATTAGAATTAATGATTACTATTAGCCAGAAGCAAGCCCTAGATCAAGCTTCAATGCATACTGTCATTTTATCATACAGAAAGAGAGATATTCTGCAATGCCTGCCCACAGCAAAGAGTAGAGGGAGGGAGAAAGCTGACGAGATCAACCAACAAGGAGGGAGTGCTTGAGTAGGTAACATTTAGCTCTAGCTACAAGAGGCGTGCATGCGAGATGCTGGAGATACTCTTTTTGGCAGGTCAGTTTATTGTGATATTATGGCACAAAATGCCTACGCAACAACCATAGATGTCATTCTAACCACCATAGCTTGCCTAGCAGTACAGAAAACATTGAATGTGAAGGACCTGGAAATAGGAGCAGTCTGTGGCCAGAGTTGCGTATGGGACAACTCTACGCGGAGCAGAAAGAAAAGAAGGCAACGAGCATCTGGACCAGAAGGACGGGAAGCAGGGGTCCTGCAGAGCCTGTTGTAAATCCCCTCACCCTGCTCCTCCTTCCTTGGTCCCCCCACAGGATCCCGCTGGCTTAGTGGCTGCCCAGGGTTTGGTGCAGCCGCACATGCAGGCGCAGGGGCTGTGCCCGCCCATCTTTGCTCGAGACAGCTGCCTCATCGTCCTGCCTCGCGGGGAGCCTGGCTCGGAAGTACTTTCAAGATGTCATAAAAATAATTGATTCAATACCGCGGTACTACTCGGTCTGATCAGTCTGACAGACATGAGAGCATGGTGTACTCCGCTGCGTAAGTTGCCCTGGTAGGAAGCCAGGGAAATGATGATCAAATAACTGAAGCACTCTGGATTGTACTAATGAAACACAGTAGAACTTGATCCTGTAATTTGTCATGGATAAGTTAACTATTTTTTTCCATTCATACTTTATCTTTGTCAACTGTCCACTTTGGGAGGGCTGAATCTCCGTGGCTGTGGGTGAAAGAGATGAATTTATCTCATTGTAAACATTTAAAAAAATATCTGTGTAACAGTGTGGCTATTTAAGAAGATGCTCAGATTCAAATGCGTTGACGCTTTGATTCTTCTAAGCTGCCAGTGTTTCAGGGAGGAAAATAGGAAAATAGAGCCAAGGCTGATTTATTTGTGTCCTCAAGGGAGCACACACAGGAGACTTTTTCCCACGGCCCCTGGGCCACTCCGATCCCGTTTTTCTGCCCCAGGTCAAACATTTCAATGCTGTTTCAACTTCTTCCTCAACTTCACAACATCATATTTTTACAAAAAAAAAAAACAAACCTAGAACTACAGCTCTTTTCTTCCATCCCTGAGAAACCTTTCTCTCTGTGCCTTGCCCCTTCAAGATTCCAGAGTACGTGCAGTTGGCAGGATGCAGGAGAACCCTGCTGAGCACAGACTGAGACAAGGGCTGCAGCCTCCGAAGTGCTCGAGGACAACCTCCACCGAAGCCATGTTCAACGGGGAAACCAATTTGGAGCGTTTGCTGAAGAGTTTCAACTTTTGCTTTCAATTGTATTAAATATTCATATTTTCTATGCAAAAGGTTTTCTATTTCTGCCTTGCTTCGCTGCACCCCTATTTTGGAATTTCAGACACCTCTGGTGTGAAAATTAAATCTCCGCTTTAAAGCTGGGAGAGAGGAATTGAATGCCATTTGCTGAAACAGGTTTCAAACCAAAATGGGAGCGTGGAACATGCGTCTTCCTCATAATTACCACGGAATTTGTACAGAAGGAATCTGACACAATCAACAAAAATACGAACGAGAAGAAATGTGTGCTAATGAAATATCATGTACTTGGAAATGATACAGATTTCGAGACAACTCAAAGGAGGCACAAACACCGCTGGGAGTCGGAAATTCCAGCTGCAGTTGTGCTGTAAGCTTAGCAGGATTGACACTGGCACTGAGAAAAATGTCATCGCATAAAGTGATCGTATATTGAATTAAGAAAACTTTTGGAAAACGGTACTAAGGGTTCTATTCCTAAATGGATAGTCATGTTTAATTAGGTTTAAGAGAAAATATGGCAAGGGATCCTCACACAACAGAGCAGAGTGCTGTTAACTTTGGCTGCTTCCTGAATTTTCAATGAGATCTCTACAATAAAAACCATTTCGCTGTGGAAAACATTAAGGAGAAATTGCCTTCCTGGTCAAAGAATGCCCCCTTTTGGAACCTCCCAACTGTACAGACTGTGGGTACCTCCTCAGGGCAGCTCTGGGCACCCCATTCATGGGTAGAGCATTTTACACTTTCTTGGAAGACCACGCCGTGTGCCTTAAAAATGGAGTTCACTTTCTGTCTGTAACTCATTAAGGTATTATATGCACAGACCAATGTTAACTAGTACTATTTAGCATCTGCCACCCTAAAATCAGTACACTGAGCCAGTTGTTTCTGCCATTTGCTTTTTCCAACCAGATTTATAATTCATTTCTAACTATATTGACTTTTCAGCATGGCACTGAGCTTCATTTCAAAAGCAGCAGCTACTAAAAGTTAATGATCCAAAAACGTTACTATTTTAAGCCTGCGTTGGACCAACCAGTCACTTCTAACCAGGGAGGAAATGGGCTTGCTTTACAGCCCTGCAAGAAATGCAGTGCCTGGGGCTGCAGCAGCCCTATGTCCCAACCGCCCCGTCCCTGTCACCCCTGGGCAGCACAAGAGGCAAGCAAGAGGTAACCTTGATGGGTTACCTTTCACACGTGAAACACAACTCATCTCACTGCCTAAGGAGAATCTGCCTTTCTTCAAGGGCTATTGCAAGAGATTTCCTCAGCATCTGCTCACAAAACTCCACAGCTTTTTGCAGCCTGAGATTTGAAGGCAAATACACTCCTGCATGTTGTAACTGGGTGAAAACTCAACAAGGCCCCGGGCACCCTGTGATGTCCCCAGTAAACCTGAGCTCTGTCACTGCCACAGGAGCAGAGCAGGGACAGCACCTCTGCCCCACTCAGGGCATTTGCAAGCAGGTGGCATTCCCCGTGTACTTCCTCTGTGCCTGTGCCCACCCCAGACAGGTGGGAGCTTCCACCCTTGGGCACCTTTCTCTGGAGAGAACTGCTCAATAAAAAGCAAGCACAGCGAGGAGGGGGCTCTGGCAATTGCTTCTGGCCTTTAAGGGAGGGAGGATGACTGACAGACGAGGCAAGAGTAAATCCCTGAAGACAAATCTCAAATCTTGGTGCTTTGACCTTTAAACAACACGAAAAGCCTCCAATAAACTTTAATTCGGGATTTAACTTCTGAGGAGCTCCTCAGACCACTGCTGATCTTGGGGATCAATTTTACAGTGTGCCTTTTCAGCGCTGTTTTGCTTCTGGAAAATACAAATCCAGGTAGTACCTGTAGAGAGAGTGTTCCGAATAGGCAGCAATGTGGGCACGTTCTAGCAGATGGAAAAATGATGGTTCTAATTAAATAACCTAAGTGGACAATGTAAACCATGGACTGTTCTTTTTTCCTTTTTCCTTTTCCTTTGGAGTACCACAGATAAGAGCCTTTATTCCAGCACCACACTCCCCTCACGCAACTGATGTCCATTTGCATCTTTTAGGAAATATTGCAGAAACACATTAACACCGGAATTAAGTAACTGGCACTATTTGTTGCCCTTGGTTTTTGAATCCTCGTTGACTTCTATTATTTTCTCTCCCTCCCCTCAACAGAACAAGATAATTAGACAGAAGCGAGTAAGAAGTACAGAGCTAGAAAACAGAAGAGGCTGACATGTGTAGTACATGCTGTCAGCCATATGGCATTCTATATATATTGTTACAGATGAAAATTGTACCACACACT
>JANHGO010000012.1:4586278-4601281 GCA_024606505.1 Aquila spilogaster | reverse complement strand
TCATCCCCACCTAAAAATGAAAGTTACAAATAAACTGCAGCTACTATTTATACTCTGCTGCCTGTCCCATCTTTTTCATGTCAATCTTGCCGTTTCTCATTATAGCTACATCATGGTCCCCCCCACTTCTTCTTTGTGTATCCCAGATTAAGTTTCTTTGTTTTTCTGCTGCTGTCCTTCTGAGCGTGTAATGTCCTTAATGCCTTAGCTCTCTTTTTTCCCCTGTGATAACTTTGAAAGGAAACTTAGAAAGATATTAGCGGTCTTTTTAAAGCAACGCATGGCTACAAATCAAATACAAACTCCCTCCTCCACGGGGACACACAAGATGCCAGGGAAGTAAATACAGCTCTGCAGTCACCTGAAGTTGAACTATCCTTTCTGTGCAAAGGATGCAAAGCCTGTTGTTAGAGCAAGCCAGGAGATGTGCCAAAATGCAGAGCCAGGGACCTGTCTGGTGTCGCTGCATGGGCCACCCATGGGGCTCCCACACTGCAGCACTCCTCTGCCCGTGTCAGTGGGGACGGACCAGCTATCCCCACTTCTCCTGCTCCCCTGCAGGTCCTCACACAAAAATCCACTTACTAAGGATTTGTGTGCAAGAGAGGGAAAAGGCTTATTGGTGTACCGGGAGGGATGAGATTAAATTTGACCTTAAGCGGGAAAACAGACAGCTCAACAGTTTGAGATCCCTGAGACTTACATTTCTTGCATTTTGAGAAGCTAAATGAAAAAGGTGTTTTCCAATGTCATTCGTGTATTATTGTCACTGCCCATTAGAGACGAGGCATTTTATACATGCTGAAAGTTGACTTGAACAGAATTACACCAAAGAAGAGAAAATATTACTGAAAAACATCTCTCCCAGTATCAAACTCCTCCCTGTACTTTAAAAAATGCTTCACAAAATCATGACCTCTTCCTAATTAACACAGTCAACTCTGTTCCCAAACCCCTGAACACTAAACTAGAATAACCTAGAAATTGCCCAAGAAATCCTGAATAACTTCAGCTAGAATAAAACTTGATGGGCAGATAAGAGGACACTCCTTCACACCCAACGGCTTGGGATCAAGTTCCTTGTACCACCCAAGGAGATCTACTCACCTGAAATATCCCCAAAACCACAATCTAGATGAGTAAGAGGGAAGAACTAGGGAACAGCTCCCTCTCAATTACTGAGCAGGACCATAGAATTATTTATTTTGCTTACATCTTGTTACCAAACACCTACCTTGAGTTTCAAACATTTCCTTTGTTTCCCTGTTAAATCCCAGTTCACATTGGGAGGCAAGGTAAATCAGGGCGAGGGAAATGCAGAGCCTCATCTCCACGCAGGCAGCAAACCGACTCACAACCCTGTTCAGATGTGGTACATGGGGTGTTCCATCCTTGGATGTGTCCAGGGAATCCATAGGCGAGAGAATATTTTCTGCCTGTCTCCAAAGAAGTGTATTTCTGAGCACCATCTTGTGGGAAGTGCCTCATCTGGCACACAAAAATAAGCTATTGCAGTGCAAAGAGCAGAAAATACTTCTTGGCTTGAAACGTTATGCCAGGGAGTCACTCTCACAGTCTTTCTCTTCTGCTCCATCAATATTTGAGTACTTCCTACAAAGAACAACTGGCTTAACAGAAAAGACGCATGGCAAATACGTGAAAATATCTCCACATATCTAAATACATCTCCAGATATCTCAGTAGTTGGGTTACTTTCCTTAACAGTGGGAAATGCGAACTTCAGCCTTCTCAGGGAAAAGAGGGGGTTGAACCTAGGTCTGCTTGATTCTAGACACGCACTCTGACTCTTGAACGTAAGCAGGTTGGGACCATCACTTCCCTAGTTTCTTCTTTGCTCTCAAAGATTTCATTTGAAAAGGGGGAAAAAAGACACCCCCCCCCAAAAAAAAAAAAAAAAGAATGGCTTGATCAAACCTAGTATTTCCCTCCACTGTTTTAGTCTGGCTGCCAAATTTGGGGCGGGGGAGGAGGTCACCCAGCCAGAAGCACAATATGTTCAGTCTGCAGAGCGGCTCTGCTGCGGGCTCCCAGTGGATATGCTTTTTGGGCCTGCCAGACAGAGCTCCGCACCCTCCACTAAAGACCCTCAGCCCATATGGCAGGACTTACCCTGTAGCTGTACATGGCCCCAGTTCTGCTCTTAATAATAATCAACGGAAATATCTTCATCCTTTATCTCAGAGCACCCATAGAGAGGTTTTTCTAACCTGCCCTGTACCCCAGAGCAAGAAACAATGCCCAGACTTCTCTTCCTCTAACCTGTCATGTTCTGCATGAAGCTGAAATTTCTCTGTTCCACTTGGTGACCTGGTAGGAGCTTACCAGGACTTCATCACACCACTGACATGGCATGGTTACCTCGCTGGTTTACATGCACTTCTCCAACCATGCCAGCAGACAGACAGTCCTTCATATATCACATTCACGTGGCCACACTACGCAGCAATTAAGTGACCAGATCAAGTTATCCTTCGTTCTTTGGTCACCCCCACCTAGTTCAATGGCCTACAGCTTGCAAAGCAGCCCCAAGAACCAGCTGACCTGAAGAGCTTCCAGCTATAATGAGACATCTTTCTGGAATAAGTGCATACAACAGACACCTAATGTCTGCTGGACTGTCGCACTAAGTCTCAGCTCCTCACCAGTTCAGTCTGCCCCTAGAAATTCAGAGGGGAGGTAAACTGTCCACCTTGCTTCAGCTTGACTCTCTTGAGGGCAAATCTCCTTCTCGGCTAGGCTACAAAATGGGAGGAATTCCTTCTGCTTTCTGACACAGCCAACCAGTGAAGATGGTATTTTCATAAGGTGGTTTGTAGGAACTGTGACTGTATTAAATGACGTATTTTACAGCTATTTTGACTACATTTCTGTTTACATTTCAGACTCTCAAACCTACATGAAATGGTCTAAGCTTACCATTTAATTAAAGAACGGCCCCTGGAAGTTTTGATTTAGGAGACCCAGCTTTTGAGCTTACATTTGCAGCCCATGCTCACTGACCAACAGGTCTGTGCTCCCCTCTGTTCACAGGAGGGCTCAGGCACAAAATTCCTTGACATGGTGACTGCCCTCATCATTTTCTTGTGCCTCAGCTGGAGCACAGAGGAATGGACTGAGAAACAGGAGGAGTAAAATATTGCAGTGAACTTTTAAACTAAAATAGCAATAGAGAGTTAGATAATTAAATGGGAAACCAGACCCAAATGTCAAATAAGGAGGGAGACATCAAAGAGAAACAGCAATCTCTGATAAAGATCAAGAGAGAAAACTAAAATTTTTATGGCATATGCTGACAAATGGCTGAAGTAAAATATAACAAAGTAACTTGGTTTAGCAATATTTCTACAGATTGTCTGAACTACACTGCTGCAGAGATCAAAGGATAGAGCTGGAAACAAAATACCAAAAGAAATGACACACTCCCTTTCTACCTCCTTCCCCACCCCACCCCCCCCTTTTAAATTCATATTTCAAACCTAAGACTCAGAGGTTGGAAATTTGTAAGAGTTTCTGGAAAGGTCACTCCATCAACTGAACAAGTGGGAACTTTTTATTTGAAATTTCTTTTTAGGATCTTTTTTTTTTCCCCCATTAGAAAGGTGTTCAAGAAGGCAGGTCCAGCCTGTCTCTAGCTCAGATCTTCTCTCAGCTGAGTACCAGATTGCTCTCTGGGATGCACAGTTCTCCTCTGCATTTTTGTGTATGACTCAGTCACATGTCTTCAGCAGATGGGTTTTCTGCATTTTTCCCAACAATGCTCCCATTGTTGTTATTGAAACTTTTCCTCCTGCTTTGAGCCTAGTCCTCATTATGTGCAGATTAATCCGCTGGTTCTGATTACTGTGCTCTTCTATCAACAGTTGCAATTCGTGTGCATCATCTCCAAAAGGAATAATCTCTTATTTTTGGTTTGCTTTGTTGACTTGCTCATCACTTTTATCATACACTCTAGATAAATATATTTGTCAATTGAGGCATTTTGAACATTTTGTTAATAAAAAAGCCATCTGTAATTTATTTAGTTTATTTGCAGTAATCACAAATGGTTGACCTCCTCCAATTATTTCTTGTTGATATTTTCCAATTACTTAAAAATTAAAAATGAAGTTTCATGAGGAAAAAAATCTCTGATTCTTCCATCCTACTTGAAAGCCAGCTCTCAAGATAGCTGCTTTTCTGTAATATCAAGAGTCTGGGAGATAAGGATTATCTCTGACTATATTCTCCTCCTGTATGAGAACAAAGACTGTTTTAATAAATGGAACTCAGATTCTTCCTCCTCAATGAAAAATGACTGCACTCAAAAACAAGATAGCCAGGTGAAATCCTGGACTATATGTTACATACAAGACTAAACTAGATCTAATGACCATTTCTGGCTTAAAAGAAGTAACAGATTTGCCGGAAGTAGCATATGGGCCATCTACTTTCTGCAAACGCATGATAGTTAAAAGGAAATTGCAAATACATTGGAGGGCAAGGTTTAGCCATTTGACAGGAGGCACAAATGTTGACAGATAAAGCAGTTTAGCCAGTTTAAAATGTCTACTTAGTTTAAATACAAAATTATTCTTCAGTCAGTTCGTGAAAGCTGGAATAGAGTAAAACACCATTCTGCACAATAAAATGCATGCAAAATGCTGCAAAGTCTCCGGTGAAGCTTTTGTCATTTTCTACTGGATCTCAGTGTTTCACCTTGTCT
Organism: Aquila spilogaster; assembly: GCA_024606505.1. NCBI lineage: Eukaryota > Metazoa > Chordata > Aves > Accipitriformes > Accipitridae > Aquila > Aquila spilogaster. The sequence continues at coordinate 4,596,558 of JANHGO010000012.1, read as the reverse complement.
GCAGAGTTAGTAAACACCAGTTCCTATCACCAGCTACACAAGAGTAAGACAGCTACAAGATGAAGACAGATCACAGGGCCAAACTCTTGATAGCAGGAAGAGGATGTTTATCGCTATCCAAAGCACCTCCATTTGCAAAAGAGATGCATTATATGCAACTCAGTTTAATATTAAAAAAAAAAAATAATCTATTCACATTAAGGGAGTTGTTCAGAAACACAAGTGTTAATTGCTACAGTTTAGAAAATATATGTACATGAAAGAAAAGGCAATGAATTGAACTGTTGGAAACTCACCATAATATTCACCGATTCAATCTTTATTATCAGACGCTAACAGAGATGAAGTGTGTTCTAACGCTTTTTGATCCTTTCGCTTACATGTTTGCAACGAACAAAGTTCAGCAAAATAAACTGTTGATTTTAAAAGCTATTTGTCTCCTATGTATAATATATATGGACATTTCCTCCCTGTTGAATCATCTTTTGCCATTCATTATACCCGTCCACTGTGTCTTTCCTCTGATGTCTTTATATTTATAGTTATGAGTCTTGTGTTTTTTTTTCATTGCCTCTGAGGACTGTGGAGTTAAAAAACAAATGAGGTGCCAGAAGAGACAACTGCCATTGGATTTTTGCAGGGCTTCCTAATTTGCTTCTGAAACATCCTGGTATAAATCCTTATCTCACTGGTGATAGGAGCCTGGGTTTATACAAGATGTGTATGAGAGCAAACTTTGGCAAGTTACTGCTTAATCACAAAATAATAGAATTTTGAGGGACTTTTTGAGGTCATTTGGTTCATCGCAAGCAACAAACAGGATCGTGATACCTAGTGACTTCTGAGGCCAACCAACTTTCACAGATGGAGATGCCACAACCTCTCTATAAGATCTATTGCAATGCTTTGTGTATCTCTCATCCTGTAGAGCCCCTCTAGATTTAAAATGATTTAAAATAAACCTTCAAGGGAAGTCCTGCATTCCAAAATACACAAAACTCCTACTAATCTAAAAAAAAAAAAAAAAAAAAAAAGAAAAAGAAAAAATTGGGGCTGTGTAAAAACTCTTCATTCATGGTCATGTACTGGCAGAGATTTTCAAACTCTAAGAGCAAGGAAAAAAATCTATTGTTGCTGATGACAAGCAACAAGCATTCTTTGTTAGACAATAAAGCTTTTTATTTTAATTCCCTGTGACTTCAAGACACAGTGTATCAAGTGGTTTTGGTTTCACACTTCACTACCATAGTTTATTTGGAAACACAAGAGGCGGCATATAACAATATGCAGTATTACAGGATACTTCTAATGAACAGACAAATCCAAAATACCTGTCTGAAACTCCATGGAAAGTTTTCTACTTAATTTCTACATTAGGCATGGAGTTTAGTACATGTATTGTGTTAGGGAAGGGTAAGTGGTGGGAAATTGTTGCTCAGTGGTAGTAATTGATGGTAGTAATTAAGTTTCCAGATTATAAGGTAAGTGATAATGAAGTGTTGATTGTTGCAGGTGAAAGAATGAGTATGGCACTATATCCAACTGGGAGTTTGGTACCTGAAGCTCTAACAATCTCAAAACTTCATAAATAAACTTTTTTCTATTCTTCTTTTCCACCTAAAACAACTGGAAGAAAAATATGGATCTCAGTTCCACCAGCATTACATAACTTTAATACAAGATTAAATAATTTCAATACAGTTTAAACCAGTATGAATACATTGCAGACTGGTCATAAATCTTGTTTTCTGATCAAATTAATCACCAATGCATGTCCATCTGCAAACTTCCTCATTCAATTCATCATTGATAACACTGTAGTTTCCCCCCAGTTTTAACCATTCTTTTTATTTTAGCCAGAAAAAAAAGATTTTAAAGCAGCTTTGTTTCACATACTGGCTATTCTTTGGCTACAAAGCGACTTGTGATTCCTTTTACTGTCCTTCAATACTGAAGATTATATTTGCAAGAATTATAAGAAGTTTCAGAAAGGAAAAATACCCCCAAACGAGCAAGTCTAAGTAGTTTATGGGAAAAACAGAGAAGGAAGAAAGGAAGAGAGGACAGAAAAACAATAAATTGACTTTTGGTGGTTTCAGAAGGCCTGATCTAGGCCTAGCATTGCCCAGAGCCACAGTCCATCTGTCCTTGTTCAAAGTTCACCTGGGAACTTCCAGTGTGACAGTGCTGACCCTACCTGTAACCCTCTATGCCAAGCGGCACTGCTCGTCTGCTTCCTTCCCACAGAACAAGTTACACCAAGCCCAAACATATTAATGATAATAGCAGAGGCAGTCCAGAGGCAGGAACTGTGACCCCTACACAAGGGGTCCTGTCCAGGGATCTCCTTCCCAACTTGAAGGAGCGCTGGGCACGGAGGAGGGCAGAACAGAGAGCAGAGGCTCGGCAGCATGCTTCGGAGCGTAACCTCTGAGAGCAGCCTCCAGGGGCAGGGGAGAAGGGATCTAATGACTGAATTGTGTCATATACACAGATGCACAAGAGTAACCTACTGCTTTGGCTGCTACGTGAGCCTTCTGCTCGTTAATGTGCTGCCACTTCAGGATTGCATTTCTCATATTATTTGGGTCAGTCAGAGACGCACATTTGGCGAAAGGAAGAAGAAAAAATTGCAAGGAAAATGTTCTGTTTTAGTTTAGGCAATAGTTTTTCTGGCTAGTTCTCCTTTTTAGCACCACCTTCTATGATACAGTAGTCATCCACTCTTGGCAGAGTGCAGTGAGACCTGCCTGAGCTGTGCCACTCTCCACTGTTTCCAGGCACCTTACTACCCAAAGAGGCAGACTGCCTTTGCAGAGAGCCCTCCTGCCCCAGGTCAGGCACACAAGCAAGGGAGGGTGGGGGACTTCTCTACCTTTTATAGAGCTTGTGTCCATTCAAATCAAGATAATAAGAAGTATTCACTCTCACGCTCCAGGCTGCAAGATGATTGCCGACAGGTCTCAGAGAATAATTTTCCCACACAGCCATGCACTGAGCTGGTCTGTGAGCGCTGTGGTTTGCCTGCGGTCTGTTTTCTCCAATTTGAGATGTTAGCCGCTGGTAAGGACTGGTTAGCACACTCGATGGATCTACAGTCCATTCCAGTATAGGCACTGAAGCCATATATTAGAGTTGGGGATCACAACTGATGTACATCATTCCAAAAAAATAACTCTGTGCAAGAAGCCACAGAACAGATGTTACTGATTAATTACTGATTTGATAAACTCAGTATGTCAGGAAATCAGCATATACAGGCACTAAAGAGTTATAATTAATCTCCAGCAACTGTTACCAGAACCACTGACCAATGAATGGTTTAGTGCAGAGGACTTAGATGCACTTGTTCAATGATGGCAAGAGGAAAAGCCTTTGCAAACACCTACGTGTGCATGTGCACAATGTCCCTTTTAACCACAGTCCATTGTAAACCAAACATTAAGATATGAAGCTGGAAGAAGCATTCAAAGCTTCTGAATCAGGTCTGCAAAAACATGGGACTGAATCTGAAGTTCTTTTATTTTTCTCTGGTTTATATGCCTTTATGGTAGACCTCTCTCCACAGCCACAAAGACTTTATTTCCTCTTACTTTATTAAATAAAAGCTGAGGATCTCAGAAATAAAGGAGGAATCTAAAAATCTGGAATGTGAGCAATGCAGCAAATAGAGCAAGGCTTGCAATGAAATGTGTAAGCGCTGCCAGTACTGTGATTGTCTTTGAAGACATAACAGCAGACTGCTACGCAATGAAGGGGGCACTGAGGCAAACTCAAAGAACACATTCCCCACGGAAAAAACCTCAAAAAAATAACAATACAAATTTTAGGTCAAGAATTTAATCTAAAAATACAGAAAATAGTTCACAAGGAGCAAAAAGCAAGAGATATTAAGAGGAAACCTACAGAGGAATGTAGCCTACAGTAGGATTATAGGCTTTTGACTCCGATTCTTACCGTGAGTAAGGATTAGCTTTGATTACACAACGGCTCTGTTACTATTAGTGACTTGCTCACTTGCCAGTGGCAATAAAAGCAATGCAAAATATATTTAGTTAATTTTGACATCAGAAATGCAGCCACAGGGCAGTTATTTAACCACAATTATGGGAAAAGAGTCCCATTTTTTGTTATCTTCCAGAAGTAGATGCAGAGCTCAGTTTGTACTAAAATCAACATCATTATGCATATACTGCCATTCCCTCTAAAATCTACCCTATTTTTACCCCACATAAATAAAACCAACCAACCCTCTAACCTCAATCTCTCCAGCAATGCTTCTGAAGCACATTTGGTCTTAAAAAAGTCACTGTTCAGACTGAACCAAATAATCTTTCAGCAGAATCAACCAAAACCATTTCTGTACATGCACTTCTCACATGGGGTTGCCTGAAACTTGAGATTTCCAGCTGTCTGCTGACCTGGTAGGTGGCTAATTCAGCTACAGTGCAAACACTCATACACACAATAGCAGAAAGTTAACCTACAGCAATCATTCTGCCCAAGGGCTTGCTGTATTCTTAGTCAGATGATACCACCACAGAGGGTCATAAAAAAACAGAGCACTATATTGCAAATAGTATGACAAGCAGATAAATGCACAAGTTGTGATCCCTCAATAAATTACATTAAGGTCTGATTTCAGGATTAATAAGATTTGATAACTTCCCAGAGACGCAGCAACTCAATATATAATAGGTTTTAGACTGCCTTTAGAGCATCTCTCCTCCGTATGTCAAGCCAAACAGTCATTAGATTTAAGACAGATCCCATTCAGCCCTTCCCCTTTCAAAGTCAGTGCCCTATGTACTGGGTTGTGGACTCCTGTTCCTACTAGTGTTCACTGGACTAATGAATCTTGAACAGGAAAAATTAGTAATGCTCCTGCCCCATCCATCTATAACTCAAATAAGTCACTTGAGGGATGAGATTTGAATTTCACTATTCAAAGGAGGAAATGGGACATACCTCTCTATTTATGCAACACATTACATTGACTTATTTCAGTAGTCTGATCACAGCTATTTACAAGACATTTTGGTGTTCAGATCACTTCCCTCCTTCTGCTGTCCTTCCATCCTTCCTCAGCTACAGCTCTGAATCTTCTTGGGGATCAGGTTTGAGTTATGCTTGGAGCTCTTCACCTGGTCTTGTCAAAGCTGATATTGAGATCAAGGACAATTCTCAGGCAGTTAGCAAACACAGGTAAGGAACAGAAGCATTTAAAGACTTGGGCATCTTCAGGTCTACATAGCCAGGAAGTTAAAGTTTTCGGGAACTCCATTCCGGAGTTAGTCAGTAAATTTTACTTAATATTTACGTGCCTATGGGTACAGTGTGGCAGCCAGCTGAAGCATACTTAAGTCTATGTTAGCTCTGAAAGGGGTCATCCTGACCTGCTTTTCATCCTGAGTGCACATCTCCAGTGCTGCTTTCAGCTCTAGCGGTCCATGCAAGAAACTAAACTTTCCTTTTCCTTTCTCAGATGAGTGTGCTTTTAGCAGCATCATCTTGTTGATTTGAGCATCTGCATAATTACTTGAGCACTGCTGTCAGTTCTAGACAGACTAGGACATGAGCCTGAGAACCAGGAGGAAGCCCAGATCCTCCTTTTGGCAGCATCATGGACTTAAACCATTTTAATTCAGTTGCAAAATACGTTCTTAACTACTTTGTAATATTGCCCTGTTCCCATCAAAGACAACCAGGAAGACAAACACACACAAAAGTCTCTCTTTGGAGCATTTGCTCTGCCTATCTCTGTGTATTATTCTATGTGGGCAGGTCTCTGCTCCCAAGTCTCGGTCCCATTCCATACAAACTCTTCCATTCCCAAAGGAATGAATGCAGAACTCTAAATCCAGAAGACGGAAGTGAAAACAGTATTGTGGCTTTTGCTTTTTATTTAATTGCCCTCATTGCAATTGGCATTTCAGCAGAGAGGTGAAAGTCCAGCTCAGTTTTTGATAGGAGGTTTGTTCAAAGTGAGGTATGATGGGACCTTAGCTGTATTCATTTAAAAGTAGCATATCATGCTAACTTTATCTACAATAACTGCGAAAGTCTGATGCAGGCAACACTTTAATCTACTGCTAATCTTCTAACTGATAAATACTTCCCTGTTTCAAATCCAAACTCTCTGAGGCCTCTAGGATCCTGCTGATTAAGGACAGTGTTAACATCTCCATTAACTATCCTGGACTTTAAGAGAAAGTTTCAGATACTGAACTGAAAGTTTAACTCTTTTAAGAGCTCTTTCCTTCCTCTTTACTTGTGTAAATAAGGAAATTTAACATTAAAATTTTCAGAGAAAAAGCAGTCAGGAAGAGAGCTTGAACTACTGTTATTAACCTTACTTATTTGTCTTAACCTGAAATCACAGAACTGTAAATAATTACCTTTACAGAAATCAGACAGAAGGATTGTAAGTACAGATACTCTTCAAGCCCTCTTTTTTTTTTTTTTTTTTTTGTATAACACACTATAAAGACTTTCCGATACCATAATCAAGTGAAAAGGAGCATGCAGAGTCCCTTCTTTTTTCTGATACACTATTACAGATTTATTAATAGCTTGTTTATACTGATTTAGTTCCTTTTTGTGGCCAGTAAAGGAAGTCTTTCTTTGAAGGCACCAAGATTGATGTCCTTCTAATCTTAAATGATGGAGCTGCTATATTGCCGAGTAACTTTTTGCATTGCTTTATTTATTATTGGCATACATAGCTGTAATTACAGTGCTCAAAACACATTATGCTATGTTAAGTAAAGGCAGGTATTTTTTCTGGAGTCTTTTCAGGTGGAAAGACCTCTTCGGGAAATTTGTGATAAACATCCATGCCCTAAGACAGTGTGTGTACACAGACAAACTGCCCTCTTTGTACCTCCCGAGGGATGAGCTGTGTGCTGGGTTATGCAAAAGTTTGCAGCAGCCCCATCTGCCGGAGAATGCCTTCAGTCCATACTACACATGCATCCCTTCTACACATTAAAAAAGTAAAGAAAGGCAAAGTTGTGACAACAGTTTCAAGTGGTAGACGTTGTCCACTGTTGTACATGATGCTCAGAGGGGCCTTCATGAAGTCAGTGCTACGTTAAGATCTCTCTTCTGAGGCTGTCATTGGACTCTCTCGGTCCTTCAGGTTACTAGAAAGGAAGAAACAGGCAACATGGTCTCCTTTCCCTGCACACAGGGTGTAAGACAAAAGCCTTACTTTAACTACAGACTGATTAGTGGAGGTAGAGGTAGTATCTATGTTTGTGGAAGGAAAGGAGAAAGCATGGCTGCATCATATGATGTGGGAACATCCAGCCCAGCTCTTGGCATTAGTACCTTGCAGGTTTGGTTCTTTAACAGTTCTCGTGCTACGGCTTCCCTGTTGTTAAACACAGCATCCACTTTTCTCCAAAGCAATACTTGCAAAGCCCTATGAGATCACAGATATGAAAAAAAAAAAAAGACTCTGTGGAGAGACTTTGGGAATGAGCGACAGACTTGGGTTCTGCTCCGGCTCCCCTAAACACACCTTTTTTTTTTTAATCCCAGAACAGCCACTGAAATTCTGAGCTAAAAAATTGTCTTATGTAAAGGAGCAAAGGCAATAGGATGTAAATCCCCAAACACTGATCCTTACAGCTTCACTAGATAAGACAGGTTATTAACAATCTCTTATTCCAAAGGATCAGTCTAAGAATTAAGATGGACTAAGGAATGTGGGTTGGAGCTGTATTAAAAATTCTTATGTTGTATACCTATAAATGTATCACTATCACCTAATTTAAGGGATCTAGTTCTGCTGAAAATGAACTCACGTTCTTCTCGGACAAATGGTCCTCCACTTCCTCTAAAGCTCTACCATTAAATTCAAAGACAGGAAGGCTGCTCTTCAATGCTATTAATCTATTTATATATCAGTTCTTAAACAACTGTAGAAATCTCTTTTCTGTGTGAATAGGTGCAGACTACAGAATATTTGTAAATGCGTGCAAGCAATACAATGCACTATTTTGTTATATGCTTTCTAGAAGTGCCATCCTCTCAGGTGGAATTACCAGATTAATTTAAGGACCATTAAAGGACAAAGCCCTTCTTAAAAATGGAACCAGACCAATTTATCTCTCGGTTGCCAAGAAATGCATTTAGGAAAAATCAGCTACTTTGCATTTAGAACACGAGATAATTTGGTAAGGTCAACATCCAGCAAAATGGACCGAAGTGCTGAAGTGACTACTGCCACAGTGTAATTAAGACTCGTGTCTTAAAGGTTATAAAGCAGATATACCTGTAGTCCACTGGGGTTGACTCCACTACACTGTCTAATTATTTTTTAAGAACAATGCCAAACCATGTCAGACATCTTGCTCCTGATGTAATAACATTAAGCTTCTAGGAGACAACCTCTACCTTTCAGTTAAATCTGAAATAGCAAACAGGGCATTTAAAGAAAGAAAAGAAAAAATTTCAGCCATTTACCTTTCCTCACATGAATACCTCAAAGCACATAATACAATCTACAAAACATCAAAGAATCAACTTGAAGAAGTTTAAATACACACCCACTCAGGAAAACATCATGAAAATTGCATGGTTCTTTTACTAAATTTACCAGGTTTTATTTGAACTTTTTTGAAGGCTTTTTGTTTACATGAGTTTATTATTCATTATTCAAATTCTTTGGGGAAGTTTTTTCCCATAGGTGTAATAATATGTTAGCTCTTCCATTTCCACTAAGTTTTTTCTAATATGGGTTGATCAGAATCAAGTAAAGCAATTCAGGTAATGCTGTGCATAGAATGGACATAAGACATTACAATAGTTCAGTTTTACTTTTATGCATTTCTGAAAACAGCCTTATATTTAACTGCTGAAAGTTATACATCTGAAAGGTTATCCATTAATCTTCTTACAGGGACTTCTGGATCTTTTTCCTGAGGGTCTGGAATGAATTTAGAAACTATTTGTGTTACAGCCATGTGGTTAGTTATAATGATTCTTTTAAATATGCTTTAATGCAACTTTAACACCTAATTTCATTTCTTTTATGATGTCCAAACACCAATGTATATTGGTTCCCTCAAAGTTTCATCAGCCTTTCTAGTTTTCAGTAAGTAGCTATTTTGTTTAATCTGTAAATTTTAGTGTCTTTTTGTTCACACTGTATCCTGAATGTAAAGAGATTGAAATAGATGTGGTATGAATCCTTGGGATAGATCTCTGCTAATTTTTTGTCACACTAGAAGTTGACTGTTGTTCTGATGATTTTGTTGGGGGGTTTTTTTCAGATTAAAAAGTAGTTACAAAACTGAAGAAAAATTAGCGCTCTCCCTGACAACTTAGTTCTTCTCCCAGCTTATCATAGACATTTGAAAGTCCAAATTTATTATCTTAACTAGTTAACCATAAAAAAAAAAAAATTCTACTAGATCAGAAGGGCATGATTTTCAAAGCAGCTATATTTTTCCCAAATGTCTTACAGTGCAGTTATGATTAGATCTGGTTGGAAACAGCAATTTTCCCAAATAATTTCTTTAATTTTTTTTAAGACAGAAATATGAGCTTTTCATCCAAAACCCAAACATTCAATTTTCAATGGAGGGGACCTTGATGGTGCTATTGGGAAGGCTGGCAAGAATTGAAGTTTTCCAATGGAAAACAAACTGCTTCTGCACACATACAGACAAGATTTTGTCAAGAAAAAAAAGGGGGCATTCTTCATTAACAGAAAATTTTACATCATTCCTACTCATCATTATAGCAAAGATAGGCTTACTTAATCACTTGGGTGTTTACTTAAAGGTACACAGAACTGAACGCCCATAAGATGGCACTGTACCCAGCAGGTAGGAAAGACTGTATTTTATTTAATAGTTCAAACATTTAAATGTTGAAGTCCATCTAGTCTAGCTTATATGTTGTTTTTCAATTTTTTGGTTTATTTCAGCTCTGTCATTTTCTGACATATCAATATCCAGCACTGCCTTTGTCCCTTACCCCCTGCCACTCTTGCTTTTGGTATATTTGAAATAATTTCTTGTTTATCTTTCTATCTTCAGTTGTTTGCTCTTCAATTTCCTTCTTAGTCTTGCTTGACTTTTTCCTGTAATAGTTTGCTCTTTCTATTGGATCCATTTGGGCAGGATTTCCATTTCCTCTGTTTGGCTTGAATAACCTCTTAAACTTTACCAGCAGAGGAAAAATCTGCTATTCTGATTGAGCAATTAAGATTCTTTAGGCATGTTAATGAAAGGACACTGACAAGTGACTGAGCTATATATAATCAT
>JANHGO010000012.1:4531803-4581704 GCA_024606505.1 Aquila spilogaster | reverse complement strand
TTATATATTTGAGCTGTCTCAGAAGTGCTATATATATTCTCATTAGTCATGTACTTCCAAGGATATTATCATTTTTTCTTCCTCCAACAACCTTTGCAATCTGAGTGTGAAGTACTGCACTGCCTATGAACCTCAATTCTTATAGTTTTCTTAAACTCCAGTTTAATCAAACAGCAGGGTGGCCTACATTCAAATGCAAATGCTAAGCGTGCTATGAAATATCTTCATTTCCTTAAATGACTGCACTGCAGAGCTTATTTAAAACAGACTAACACTGTGCAATAGAACAGAGAACATAGAAAAAAAATGCCCTCTGTTCAATAGTACTTTTGCAAAACTTCTCCAAAAAGATCATGAAGATGCTTAGAATAGGGTAAGGAGATGAAGGCAATGGGATTCCTTGGTTCCAACCCTCTCTTTGCCAAGTAGTTAAATTATACCTCACCAGCGTGGTGAGAGGTCCGTTTGTTCTCTCCCATGCACTTCAGGAGTCTCACATGGAAAATATTTTAACAACACAAAATGTTGTGTTAGTCTAAATGTAAGTGGTATTCCATGTAGCTAGAGATTAATAAATCCCCTGAATGTCAGTCTGTTGAGTTGCAGTTCACTCTGATGTTAAAAACTTACAGTCCTTATACCTGGACCAGAAGACTGTTTTTCCGTTACCCCACAGCTTGTTACCCCCTGCGCCTGAGGGCCACCAGGTAATTTGTTTTTAATTCTTTCCTTCTCAAATGCAGCGATGAGAAGAGGTGCTTGGCTGACAGTCCTGGAGATGAATATCCTTTCTTGTGATTAATGCGAATACTCCACCCTTTTTTAGAAAGTTTGAGCCAGAGAAACCCAAGAGCATTAAATATATTAATCACTCACATCACTACTCCAGTTTCTTATTTATTTGAATACCTTCCACAAGCAATAAGAAAATGGCCCCAGTTTTATTTTTCTCTACCATCTCTGCCAAAACCAGACAGGCTGTGTAGTTTGTTTTTCCCAGTTTGGCTGATGATTTGTTCTTTCTGACTTTTGAAAATAACCGAGTGCAAACAGTTGTAGTGTAGAACGCATCAGGTCACGACAATTACTCATTATCCTTAGACCTACCAGAATAATGAATTACAGCTAAAATAAACAACAAACACGCTTAGAAGACTACACATAATGTAATAAGAAACACTGGACAAAGCAAACAGGCCACTAAACTCGCAGTCCAGCAGCAATGCACTGCCATTACCAAGAGGAGGAAGGAAAAGGGCAAGGGTTAAGTCCCACCCTAGACTGTGTGAGCCAAGGTCAAAAGAAAGATAAACAGCCCTCACTCTTTTCTGTCTCAGGAAACTGAGCAGTGAGGGAGATACTGAGGACTACCTCGCCACACTCCGGAGCACTGCTGATGTGCACCGTGATCCTGGCCAAGCACACTGCTTGCTGCCAGACCGCTGTCCTCTAAAAAATGGCATGGTTAAAGCACAGACAGGTAAGCAAATATGTATCAAGCACTATGAAGTAGCAAGAAAGCAGTTTAAGTGAAGAAAGCAAGCTTCCCTACACCAGAAGATGTTCTGGCTTCAAACACTGGCTCCTCTTGATCAACAACCCATTCCTGCAGAAACCCTTGTTCTTCCCTTTGCCAAATACATCCCTTAGCACAGGCAGTTGCCATAGCATTTAAAACTATATTATTACTAAAGGAAAAGTTTCAGGTCAGATCACCGAAGAATTAATAAAAAAGCACAACAACATTTCAGTTAACCATCCTTGAGGCAAACTCACGCCAGCAAGCACCTGACTTTCTGAGGAGCTCACTACATCCCTCAGCTTTAAATACAGATAGATCTAGATGTATCTCTATATATTATATAGATATATATTATATCTCAAACTATTAATCTATATTATCTATATAAAATCATCCTGCTGATTTCCGTGGGGCTGCTTCCATCCATAGGGACAACAGCTAGAGAAGCAGGACCTATCACTTCTTTCCATACAAGCACTCATTTCTATCAAAGGCATAGGAAATATTTTTTACACCTTGGTTGTGAAAACAAACAGTGAGCAAATGTAAATTAGCATGACTTAGCAAAAAGACATGTCCATTGTGAAACCCATCCACAGCAAATTAATAAGCCTAAAAGACGCTCACAGTTTGAAACCATGCTTCTGAATCTACGATTGCTGCCACATTTATTTTATTATGATATAAAATAAACATCACACCTTTAAACTTTTCACACTGTTAATAAATCAGCTCTGGAGAGATGACTCACGAGAGGATCGTGCCTGCGGTTAGCAGAGTCCCACAGATACACAAGAGATGCAATTACACTAGAATAGCCAATTCTAAGCTCTGACACGGCTTATTATTTGACTAGCAAACAAGGAACTTTTTCAACTTAATTGCAGCCTGGCTTTTCCACTACTGATCTTTTTTGTCCTTCTATTCCTTTAACTTTGGCCTTCACAGAATTTCATTTTAATCCTTTCATTGCTGCTGTTCTTGTTTTCTGGGTCTTTTTTCGCTTGGTATGGATACATGCAGCTTCACAATACATTAGCAGAGTTGCTGATATGATTTACCCCATTTCAGCTCCCTTGTTAACTAGTCTGTAATTCAGATAAAAGGAACTTGCAGAATTAACTGAAACAAGTTCTTAACTACAGTGGTGCACCCTCAGCAAGTTTGTAGATGACACCAGGCTGAGTGCTGCAGTCGACACGCTAGAGGGAAGGGATGCTATCCAGAGGGACCTGGACAGGCTTGAGAGGTGGGCCCATGCCAAACTCATGAAGTTCAACAAGGCCAGGATAAGGTCCTGCACCTGAGTAGGGGCAATCCCAAGAACAAATACAGGTTGGCCAGAGAATGGCTCGAGAGCATTCCTCAGGAGAAGGATTTGAGGGGTGTCGGATGATGAAAGACTCAACATGAGACGGCAGTGTGTGCTTGCAGCACAGAAAGCCAACTGTATCCTGGGTTGCATCAAGAGAAGCGTGACCAGCAGGGAGAGGGAGGTGATTCTGTTCCTTTACTCTGCTCTCATGAGACTCCACCTGGAGTACTACGTCCAGTTATGGAGCCCCCAACACAAGAAGGACGTGATGCTGCTGGAGCAGGTCCAGAGGAGGGCCACAAAGATCATCAGAGAGCTGGGGTTCTTCAGCCTGGAGAAGAGAATGCTCTGGGGGGACGTTATAGTGGCCTTCAAAACAACTGAAGGGGGAGTATAGGAAAGCTGGGGAGGAACTTTTTATAAGGGCATGTAGCATCAGGATAAGGGGAAATGGCTTTAAATTGAAAGAGGGTAGATTTGGACTAGATATTAGAAAGAAATTCTTTACTGTGAGCATGGTGAGACACTGGAACAAGTTGCCCAGCAAGGTTGCAGTGCCTCTGTGGAAGCATTCAAGACCAGGCTGAATGGGTCTGTGAGCAACCTGGTCTGGTGGGAAGTGTCCCTGCCTACAGCAGGTGGGGGGATGGAACTAGATCATCTTATAGGTCCCTTCCAGCCCAAACTATTCTATGATTCTATGAATATCTCTAAAATTTACGAAATCAGTGAATTTTTTTTGTCAAAATGTTTATTTTTGGATGCATCTTCGGACTGTAACAATCCTTGAATCACAGCATATATATTTTCGATAAGGAATTATAATCCATATAGGACAGCACTAAGTATACAGCAATAATTACTTGCATGGTCCATTAATGTGGAAGAAGATCAGAGCTCCTACCAGATTTAGACCCAGGGATCCGCACCTCCCCTCAACAGTGCTCTGACATCGCTCCCAGTCGCACACCAAGGACACAAACCTGTCCTGACTGAGCAGCACTTCTGTCCCCTCCTTATGCAACATCTCCATTGCCCTGCACATAAGAAACAATTGATTTTTGCACAGTAACCACTGGCCCAGGCACAGGACCCAGGATCCCGACAGTCTGAGCTCTGATACTAGCAAAAAAGTGCACAGCGGAGCGATTGCTTTCACCACGTGCAAAGTTGGGCCTTTACAGGTCAAGTAATTACCAGCCATGCCAATGCATTAAGTGCTGTAAAGTCAATAAAGTGAATGAAAAGTATTTGGAGACTCATCCAGCGTTCATCTTCTAACTTGTTATCTCTGATACATGGATCAACTCTTACATTGTTTGTATAGCAATGCATAAAATATTAAAATTAAAAGGCTCAGGGACTTCCAAGAGGGGGAAAAAAAGCGAAACTATTTTAGATTTGGAAACATTTCATCAGTACATAGTGTATTTACATACTGGAATCAGAGAGTCTTGATTATGCATGGTTATTGATTTGGGCTTTGTTTTGATTAACCATCAAACTATGCCATGTCTTGTGAGGTAGCAAGGCTTGAGGGAGCTGAGCCACATATGGATGGTCCGCACTTCAGAAAATCCCAGTTATGCAAATAAAGGATATTCTCATGTGTTTTGCCCAAGTGTGATAGTAACAAAGCTCCCCAAACATTCTCTTTTATACACAGGTGTCAGAGTGCATATGTTATTTCTAGAAATGTATTGCAAAAATCCTACTGGGGGGAGTAAAAGGGAGTGGGAGACAGAGGGAAGAAGTAGCAAAACATAGCTGGCTAGAAAAGTTTTTGCTTCTTTGTTGGCATGTTAGCCAACAGTAATGCTGTACAGAAAAATGGGAGATAAGCTTTCATTGTACAGAAAAAAAGTTTTAAATACTTATAACAGTGCAAAGAAAATCTGAAGACAAGCTTTCTACATACAGCACACTAAGGAAATCAGGAGTTGTGATAGATTTTCTTCATGTTAGATACCAACATTTAGATTGTATGCTGGAGAGCACGCTGAGGTTATTCTGAATTTACCCAAGGAGACACCTGCACATCAAGAAAGTAAACTAATCGAATGGCCAGCGTTCTGACCTAGGAGTTTTTCTTTGGGATTTCAGCAGCATCTTTGTCCACGTAACAGCTGCCACATTAGCTTCTCATTTCTACTCTGGCTGTAAGAACAGAATCTACATAAAGTACAACAGCAACCAGAGAACAGATGAGATGGAAGGTGAGGAGGAGTTTTCTCCTTAAGATGCAATCACAAAACATAGTTTTGGGACTCCCTGATAGTGTTGGAGTAGAAGGGCATGGAATAATTGTAAACTAAGGCGTCTCATTGAAAAATGCCATAGACTCTGTGACAAGTTATCTTTCACAGCTCAGCAGGGTTTGCCTTCTGTGGCTTGTGGGTCTGGGTACAAAAGAATATCTCTGCGCCATATCCTCCTCCTATGACCTGAGAATATTTGCTGCAGCATGAGACAGCTCTGAACAGACATCAAAGCAAATCTGTCTGCATCCCGCCTGCAGATGCTGGGGTGCATTTGAAGAGAGACTTGGCCAGTCCCAGAGGGAAGAGCTGGAGTCAGCTAACAGCCAGAAGGGTCAGGATGCCACTGCTCTTCCTGCCTTGGTTGTGCATGCAATTGTCTTAGAAATAGTGCCTCTTAATGTCTTCACCGCTTAATAAGCCCACTTCTGCTTCAGGGACTTCGTTATACAAGAAAGATAAAACATTCATCTTACTCTTTCAGTGCAAGATCTTGAAAATTTTTCTCCCTTTTCAGCAGCAGCAATATTACCCATTGATAACCTTCACTCTACAACCATTACGTAGTAACAGAGGAAAGCACGACAGTCTCTGCTTAAGAACTCAGTAGCAGTCTGCCTTTATGATGCTCAGTGCTGGGAACAACAGAGCCAAACAAACAGACCGGGGAGCTCACACCTACTTTCCAGGCTGTTTCTGGATCTAACAGCCTGTCAGAGGGGACCTCGGCACAAGTTTGGTGCCTGGGGACCCCCTCACTGCATTGGGTTCCCTTCCAATCACTCTGCAAGAAGAGATTATCTGAGCCATGAAAGTGCATATACTTTTTTTTTTTTTTAACTAAACAATTCCCATTCATTTTTCCACTCTCTTCACAGGGCAAATGTGGACTGAAAGGAACTCAAATCTCAGATTTCGCTAGGAATTAGTTAACCTGGAGGTTAAAGCTCCTCTGTATTTAAGGCTAAATTTAACTTCAAATGTAAAGAAAACTGTAGCATAAATTAGCTCCTATTGAAAGCTTTGAGCTAAAAATGTCATAAAAAGTTGAACTAAATCTTAGTAGTAAATTAAAAAACTAATGTTGTTAATTTGCTGAATATTGTCACTCTCTTTAAAGTAAGCTGCTGTAGTCAGATCATAGGCTTTCAAAGGCAAAACAAAATAACTATGGATTAAATAAGCTGAACTTCATAAGCATCGAAAATGAACAACTAGAAAAGGATGTTTAAATACACAAAGGCATGAGGCTTAGTTGTCTCTGTCTGTGTATGAACCAAGTAGTTGCATTTTGCTGACATGATTCAGAGCCCAGCGAGACCAGTAGAAATCCAATAATTAAATTCACTCCAATAGATCTTAAACTAAAGTAAAACTTACATTTCAAAATAAAGCTATTCAACACATCTGCCCTCCTATGGTACCCAACTGTATCGCATGCTACAAAAATATTTTTAAGATTAAACATTAATTCTATTCAACTGATAGTAATATTAATTTAGAATGTATTAAATTAATACAGCACATGCACAGAAGACCTTCACAGCAGTGCTTAAAAGTTGCCAGCGTAAATTTTAACACCAATAACAAAGCTAGGATTAGGCGTTTTGATGGAAAATATTTTGCTTCCCTATCAACAGTCTTTTGCCCCCTCCAGGCCTTCTGTTTTTTTTTTTTTAACAACAAAAAAGTCTTTAAACCTGGTACTTAACTCCATCCATGAAATATTATGCAATATGTTGATCATGCTGTTTTTTAATTTCAACTCAACTGAAGAAGCATTGTTGAAAAGAATCACTATATCCCAGGGGAATCAGGAAATTAAACTTTATTTATTGGGTTTTGACTTTCCCATAAGTAGATACAGCCATATACCATCTGATTACCATCTGAGGGGAGGCACAGCTTGAAAAAGAGCACTGCCAATGTGCCACTGGGCCATTGATTAATTAAGCAATAAGATGAGAAGGTCTGTCGCTTAGGGTCATTAATGCATGCCTAAAATGCCATTTGAGGCCCTAATGTCTGGTTAGTATTATAGACCCCAATCCCACAAGAATTTACTTCTGAGCACAGTACTTGCTACTTCTGTTGGCCTGTTCACACAGAAGGCACTGACATTTATAAGTATTCGAACATTCTGGACAATCTAAATGTAATCTTTATTGGTGGGGACAGGGGAGGAATGAGAGAGGGAAAGTGTATTCATTTAAATTTAGAATACAGCTCTGTTTGGAAATAGCATCCGTCAAGTGATGCAATTTGCCTCATTCCATAGAATACTGAAAGCGATCAGAAAAGCATATGGTCAGCCACTCGTTTCTTAAAATAATACATGGACCAACAGCACAGCACAGCAAACCCAAGCACAGGGGAAGAAGGGCTGCTTACAGCAGGAGCCTGGGAGTCAAGTTCTGACTGTTTCATAGCCACAGCCTTGCTGCTGACTTCGAGACATCAACCTCAGCAAGCATGTCACAATTAAGTCATCTGTAAAATGAGTACAGCTACTTAAATACTTTGTGGTGCTACTGTAAGGATTAATTAATTACTATTAGTGTAGTGATTTATAATTGGCATTTTACTATTTCTACACATTTTGTAACAAGAAAAAAATCCTAAAATTGTTCAGTACTTATAAACTGCTTTGGGTAGTCTGGAGAGGAGACCATTCTGTACCCCTCTTATCAAATCTGCTACATTTTGAACTAAATAGTTAAATATTGATTAGGCTTGAAAGAAAACAGAGGCTTTCTCTAGGTCACCCAGCTGCAAGTTCCAGTCCTTGCTTCAATCAATGTTTATTTCAAATTTTAAATCCATACCAAGGACCTTGACTCAGGCAACCCTTCTCCCTGGGGATGTCCTAACCCCGTGGCTAGATCATTGTGCTCATCTATGTGCACACATGAATGTTCTGATGTTGATCTAACGAATGACTAAATATTACATACACATGAAAAAGGTTCAGCAAGAGGAAAGTAAAGAAAACTTGCACCATCACATATTAAGCCACAACTTTCTGCCTCAAACAGTACAACAACAGAGGAAAGAATAGAACCTACTTCAAATGGATGTCACAGTAATTAAGCTCTTATACAAAGACGTAATAAGAGCTGCTCTTTATGCACCTACTATAGAACTTGATGTGTTTGAGCATTCCTCTTGATGAGATGACATGAGAACAATTCATTTATGGCTCTTTCCTTACAAAGGTCTGTGCTTGGTGCTGTCAAGACTAAGTCATATTGGACTTCTCCAGATGCAGCATTTTAGGTACCTGTGGAAGTCTTTCGGGACTTCAGTGTCTGGCACCCACCAGTAGACTAATGGAAGTTTAAAAATATTCTCTCTGAAAGTGCTACATAATTTCCACTTTTGGTGCCTGCAGAAATAGCTGCATATTTTGTATAGGAAGAAAAGAAGTTGCAAGTTCACATATTTAAAAACAAAAGACCTGCTTTACAGGCTTGTCAAAGGTGATTTCAACTCAAAGGCTTTAAGAAAGGTTAAGGCTTTGAGAACCACTTCCCATTAGCAGGCTGAGAAATATTATTCCCTGAGCAAGGAAGGCTGAACCTAGAACACTGTTTCGGGCTGCAGACAATAGAGCAGGATCCCGCGAAGGGCAACTAAGGTGGTCAGAGGTGCACGGCTTGCAGGAAGGGGCTGAGAAAAAATGGACTTGTTTGGTCTAGTGAAGAGGAGGCTATGGGCAACCTGCAGCAGCTTAAGAACAGTTACAAAGATGACGCAGCCAAACTCTTTCTGTTAGTGCCAGTGATGTACCTAGGAGGCAGTGGTCACAAAGGTCCAGGATGGTATTAGAAAACTGCTGTTCATTAGGACTGCACTGCAGTGCAATAACAGGTAACCTGGAGAGGCTGTGCAAGCTTCACCCTTTCTGGGCTCAGATCCACAAAGCCACGGCTGAGCTAATCCTCTGCTGGCATCAGCCTGGCCAGAGTTGGAAGCTGAACTAGACATCTCCCTCAGGTCTCCTCTAAGAAACACTTCTTAGGTAATTTCAGACCAATAGAACTGATCTCAAACTAGGATCCCTTCTGTGTGCAACATTTCAGAAAGGATAATCTGAGATATTTCACTTTCAGGAGGCTATTCATAAGTACAACAAACTGGGATTAGACAAAACAGCAACCTGACAACGTGCTTTTCATAGAAGCTACACAGTTCCTGATTGAATCATAAATTGGGTGCTTTAATGGTTCACTCACCCACTGCTGCCATACATTCAAAATAGGATCATTTAGGATTACTTCCCTTTTGAACAGACTTCTTTTTAATTTGATATTCCAGAGATAATATTTTAACAGCTCATTGGTTTAATACTTCATCAGGGAAGCAGACATGTTTGGAATGAGGCAGCCCTACATAGTCCTTTCCCATCCCAAAGTGGAATAGGTCTTAGCTTTTGTCACCTATTGCTCATAACACAGCAGCGACAAAGGGAAGTTAAAGAACAAAACATCAATTTGCAAAGACTCTATTAAATACAGAGATACCTAATCCAAAGTTTCCACTTCAGAAATACTACTTCTCATCAGCCAGCACGATCACTGTTCTACTTGACAAGAGATCTATATTTTTTGGTTCAACATTAACATCATCATTACAGATAGACCAGTATTTTGCTTGGCCAGGGAAAAGTTAAACCAGTATAAGAACATTTACAGAAGTTCAATATTATCCACAGTAAAAAGACTGTACTTCTTGAACTGTATCACTGTAAACAATACACACCATTTTTTTGGACAGATCTCCAACAGTATTGCTACTGCTTAACTGTATAGCCCAGGGAAGGAAAAACACTCATTTTGAGTACATTTACATCAAGTTACTTCACTCTGACCAACCTTGAGAGCATGCGCTAAGAAACCCCATTTGAGCTACATTAAATGATTTGATTATGAACACAGAGTGATTGGATTAGCAGCTGATGACTTAGAAGCCAAGCTGCTGCATCCCCATTGAATTACCAACTCCACTAGCAGCACCACTCCACCTTCTATCTAACCTGCCGCACAGGGTGAGGGATTCAAGAATCAAGCACCTGATTTCTTTGAGCTTCTTTAGGCAGCAAGTAAACAAAAACGCCTCATTTATATATTGCCTCATACCGTACCAAACCCAAACTCATCAGTTGTCACAGCACATCAACAACTCACATATCAGAGTCAAAATGACTGTATTTCATAGGTTATAGCATTCATTTTCTAAGTGAAATAATGATAGACAAAAGGCTGATATATCAGTCTTACCAGAAGGCCATGTGGTCCAAGCGAAAGCAGCTTTTCTCAGATCTAGTAGTTAGCAAATGGTAGGAAAAAAGAAAAAAAGAAACACTTAAGCATGTGGACATAACCATTCAGGTATAAACATAAGACTATGTTTCAATACAGTTGAACTGATGCAATTTGAGAAACAGACTCCCTTGTACCCAGACATGGAAAAGAGTAGGGGACAATGTTGCTGCTCTTCAGCACAGACCTATTAGTTAATCAATACTTGACTGTTCCCAGGTACAGATAAGTATGAACTCATTCAACCCAAGGAAATCAGAGCCTTCTGCCCATCCCCTTGGTTTAAACTTCTTTGATAAATTTCGCTTGAATTGTGTGAATTTAGCTAATATACTGAAATAACCTTTAAATTAACGTGGGAGAGACACTTCAAGAAAGTTGTAGAGACAGCCCCTAAACTGATGCTGGCTGAGGAGAAACAACAAAAAAGGGTTAGGACAGCTGCCTATTTGAAAGGACTGTAGTATGAAGCCTGTTGCTTCTGTACAAGGGTTATGGCTTGTAGACAGCTTGTTGAAAATTTTACAAGAAACTGACTTTTTTTCATTTTCCTCCAAAAGAGGGACAAAAAAGCCTATATTTATCAGCATCACTTCAAGCATACCCTCTGCTTCTCCTGAATAGTATCTGGCTGAGTTAACCTATAGTGTGCTCATTGTGCTGAGCCTACCTCCGCCCATCTGATCCTAATTAGCTACCAGCCAGGGCTTTCCTGTGCTGACTAGGAAACCTTTATGGGAGTTAGCAGCCCTCCTACACTCTCCCCCATCCCCCAAGAAGCAAAGAAATCATGTTGAAAACATATTTTAACTCAATAGGGATTTCTTCTTAGAGACATTATTATGACAAGGTGTAATAAATGATTTTACCCAAACTATGCAAGGCTATGACTTTCTGAGATTTTATCTGAGGCTTTTATCGTTCAGCTCAAAATGCAATGTATTGTATTTCATGTTATTTACTGGAGAAATGCAGCCAGAGCGCGTGGCATGTGGGAATCACCAGTGTTATTCAACACAGCACAGGGCTTTTTGATTTGTATAGAGGTTTCACGAGTTCTACAGTTTCTCCTCCAAAATCTTTATCACTGAAAACATGTAACTAAATGAATCTGCAGTTAATTCTAAAAACAATCAGTGTTTGACTCAAAACATGAGAAAAAGATATGGAAAAATAAAAGTAATCTGGAATCTTCCTACCGGTGTTTCAAGACATAACAAACTGCAGCAATTTATTTCACTGTATCCAGTTGTAATGTTAAACCACAGATAAACATTACCAATGTAGCAAGAATGTGTTTCTTCCTTCTGATGGAGGTCCAAGATTGCCCTCTTGAGTATGCCAGACAGCATGGGGTACTTCATTTACCATGTGATTGGCACACGCTTTAGTTTTGAATCACTTTGGAGATGAAATTGTTGGCTAAAGCTCTGGAAATTCTGACTCTAGTGTTGTCAGGCAGGCTGTCTTTACTTTGAGAAAAAATAATTCTTTTAAATAACACTATGTTACTTGGCTTTTTATCTGTTTTGACATTGTTCAATGAGGTTTTGCACTTCTGCGTATTTTGCAGCACCCCAAGAACTTTAGTAAAGGGAACTTCATATAAGAAAAGTTTGTTATTTCACCACGTGTATGTCAAATTGCTATGTTTGGGGAAATATTCTAATACAGTCTATTTTGATGGAACACAAAATTGTCACCCGTTGCATGCCAATTCAAAAAGATGTATCCAATGAAGAGCAGAAATCATTTCTTAATGTAGCTCATTTTCATGGTGTCTCTCACAGTGCAGGAAATTCTAAGCATTTAGGGCTTATTTTTCCATTTATCTCATAAACAAAGAAAACATTTTGCATAGCAACAGGCTTATTTATAGTACATTTTAAGATACACAGTTCTCTTTATTCTTTTATTGATATTAATGGAAATGATCCAGAAGAGGAAAACACATTATTTGGAGGTCTGACTCTAATCCCTCCCATACCCTAAAGTCAGTTAGTATTTTGGGGGCAGAGTGTTTGAAGGATTGGTTCTGAATTCACTTCCTGAGGGACATGTAACTACAAAACCATCAGTCCTTTTCAGAGCTAGCCCACCTCAAACTCAACATTTCACAGAGACTTCCACTTTCAGCATGAGCTTTTTTTTTTTGTCTTCCTGCCATGAATGACACATACATACATACACGCATGCATACACTTATACTTTCCAGCATTACCAAGCAGGCATGCAAACATTGTTTGCAACATCCTTTGTTTGTTTACTCATGCAACTGCTGTGTTATGACCAAGTATTACAATTATTTTGCACTGCAATCTAACACTCAGATTCTTTGTTATCTAGTTTCCCTAACGGCAAGTATCACACACTCATATCCATAAAACCTTTCTAAAAAGTTTATCTCATACCTGAACATGCAGTTTTGGTGCCCTGCTGTGGTGAACCCGCAAAGACTCAGTTCCATTATACACTTCTGCCAACACAGATGCTGTCAGCTGCACGAGGTACAATGATACCATTGATCCTGAAGTTGAAGGGGCTTTTGTATGAAGATGAGGATCAACCAGTATCAAATAACACAAATGTAGTCCCTACCTCTATTTTCCTAATAAAGGTATTTCTAAAAGTATGTGCCATCATGCTTTTCTTCATAATGCTCTTCTTCTCTATATTTTTAGAGCAAAGCAAGTCTTCAGAGTAACACAGGAATGCTGATTTTAACGAACTCTCAGCTGTATTACCACTTTATTCACTTTACATCTGTTTATTTCATCATTTGAGTGACAAGTAGTTGAGATCTCCAGAAAAGGCTCTGATGATGATAAGTCAGTGCTACGAAGATGGTATTATGATTAAGATGATTTGTTTGGCTGCACATTATTTTCATTCTCAGGAACAGGTTTGTCAGTGCAATATTTTTCTGAGTGGTGTTTTGGGTATCGCCTACAGAATGGGCTCTCGGTGCTCTTATCTTTCACAAACGATGTCTGATAAATGCTTAAGCCATCTTCCCTGCTAGGAACTGATTCAGAAGCCCATTGTAAGAAGTTCTGTGAGTTCTGCTGCCTTCTCTGTGGTTCCACCTTCCTTTGGCCCATACCCTAGAAAAAAGATTGAAAGAAAAATCGTGTAAACATATGACTTACAATCACAGTTTCACAGATGAAGCTTGTAACAGTCACTACCCCACTGGGAAGTTAACGAAGCTGTTACCACAGTGATTTCAAGAACTCATGGTTGATCTTTAGCAAGTTAAAAATAATATTGCCAGACTTGCCTGTACGAACATTTCTGGTTGCATATATAATGGAAAATATGTTGACTTATCATCCATCACTACTAATAAACCACATACACTTTGCACTTCTCTAGCATACTATCTACTCAAAGCTATTTAGCTGCACTTGGCTAAACTAATCTTCAGAGAAACCCAAACAATTAGGTTAATAATTTGATGTTTAGACTGCAATAAAGAGATGGAAACTACGAAATCTGAATCTTCAGAACCATCCCTTGTGTGTCCAAACACAGAGAGATGGGGCCTGATTTTTACACTCTGCAGCCTGCAGGAAACTTACTGAAATTATGCTTGATCAGTATCTCTAAAACTGTGAGACACTGCACAAAGTTCACAGAAATAGAGGTGACTCAGTATTAACGAATAATAAATATCAAAAAGCTAGATCTAGCACAGCCCAAAGTCAGACATGCTTTCAGTATCACAATTTGCTTCTTCCTCCTCTGTTCATTACCCTATAAACTGCACTATTTTTTCTGCCTAGAAAGACGTCAACAATCTAAGAAAAGATGAAAAACATGAAACTGTTTTACTGCAAGTACAGTAAAGCCAGAATAATATTGAAGGTATTCAAAGTTGTGGCATCCACAACATACATTTAAACAGATCTGTTTTAAAGAGAGCTGGAATGGAAAATAATACATTCTGAAGACATATTGTTAAACTTATGAGGAAGATGAGTCCAAACCAAATACTGTGAATTGTGAGTGTTGGGCTGTGAATTTTAAGTGTTTAAGAACCCTCTAAAGATCATCATAAAGGCAATCAATCACTTTTAGCTGAGTAATGAGACATGTGAAAGGGTACAAAATCATGTCAAGCCATGCCCAACAGGACCACTAGAAAATGCCTGTAGGAGATCCAGATCGTGGGGCTTTTCAGTCCCCTTGAATTCTGCTGTTCTCGATGACAACCTGTGCTGCTGTATACCTCTGCTTGCCCCAGAGAAGTCACATCCCTACAGTAATAAAAAATAGTTTCCTTTGCTATTTACATTTTTCCCTTTTCACACTTTTGAACACCAATCATTTTTGCAAGGGAGAGAAAAGACACTGAACTTTCTGATCTTTGTTAGTGCTGGGTACTTACAGAATCAAAATACTCTCCTACATTCTGTAGACAGTGTCTGTTGTCATGAGAAGAAAATGGGAAGTTGTTGTTTGCTGCTCTCTGAAAAAAAAAGAAATGATAGGAAAAAACATGAATTTTCATAACTTGTTTGGAAATCTATTAATCCTAGTTCTTATATTCTGGCAGATGCTGAAATTGCAGCTGCCTACACTCTAACACAGAAGTCATTCTTGTATGTTAAATCTTAATTTGCACATAATTTTACTGGGACAAAATGGACCTGACCCCCTGTAGGTTCTAATATTTTTTATTTCTTATGAAATCATGGAGAGGATTTGTGTTCCCTGGATTTGTTGAACATATACAAGATTAATATTAAAGTGTGAATTTTCAAATGAGAAATGCTACAAACTGTCTACAAAAAGCAAAATATAAGATATATGTCAGGACTGTCTTGTTTTATTCACTAGCAAGCCCAAAGCTAATTAAAATGAACTACAAAAGGGACCTCAAAACTGCATTAATCTATGATTTATGTACTGAATGTCATGTACACTGCTTGTTGCAGGGGGAGTGGAAGAGGTATTAATCACATAACTAGTTTATAATCTCATTTTTTAACGTAGTGTTCATCCAGACTCTAAAATGAAACAAGAGTTTTATAAAAAAAAAAAAAGACAAATGCAAAATTAAACATATTTATTTTTTTAATTTTATAATATATCATTGAAGTATTTTTAAAAAAGCTAAAAAGTGGAACACTGAACACTCTTCTGGACTATTAGATGACCCGTGTCTTTCCTCAAACATTATTTTCCTGTCATGCTGGGAACTGATTTTTTTTTCTGTAAATGCTATAGTGATTTTTACTTTTAACCATGAAATAGGTTTTTCATTTTCCTACTGTGATATTCACTTCCAAACAGAAGAGGAAGTTTAACAAAAATTTTTAAATATGTTTCAAGAATAAGTGGATTTTATGAGATAAAATCTGAATTAGTTCTAAAAATAAATATAACTAGAATCCTGATCCAACAAAAAGAATCACCAAATATGAAAACCATCTGCATGCAGCCCAGTGTCATGATCATATTTTAAGCTATGTGGTATAATAGATTCTCTACTTTTTTTGGTAGGTGCCACGCATTCACTTGTTTTATCATATAGATCCAAGCAGACCTGGTAAGTCCAACAGCTACATACTGAACATAATTTCTTGGAAGGATTACCCATATTAGCGAATGATGACTAATGTAAGGTGTAATGTAAGACTAATGTAAAGTAAGAAATAAGAGATAATATGAGCTTAAACATTACTATGTATCGTAGAAAATTAACCTCACAGCCAATAACCTCACCCTCATACAAACTGATTAGAGATATCCAGCTTCATGTGTAGGGAGCTTCCAAAACTCACCAACCCTTTTTTTTTACAATGTCGCATAAACAAAGTTCCTCACATGACATCAAATTTTAGCCTTTGATGCTTCTTTGTACTCCCACTTCTAAGCTCATTTTAATTCTTGGTTTATGTGAAACAGGAATTTCAGTAATGTTTTTTAACAGTGAAGGTTTGGTAAATACAAGGCATAACATTAGGTAAACAGTCATACTAGTGTTGACTATACTATTTATAGCTGTCTAACCTGGTTCTTTTCAAACAGTGGCAAAGGCCAAATACTCCACAGAAAGATAGAAAATCAATATCGTGTCCAGTTCTGTTATACTATAACCAACTTCTTTTCACTAGTCACAAACTTTCAATATTCCTTCTTAGCCCATTTTGACTCTGCATTGTAGCAAAATTTGTGAAATAAACTCAATTGCAAGTCTAATAGAAAATGAAAACAGAAAATATTTGGTGTACAAAGTGACTAGGTAAATCACAACTCAGCACAATGATAAAGGACATAAAGATGTGCTTTTGAAGCTGTAACTTTTAAAAAACACATTTAAAAGTACTGCCTTTTGATTGTTTCCAAGAGCAAGAGCATCCCAATTCTCATTTTTAAACAAGCCTTAAAAATATTTCTGATAGGAAGTTTTTAATATTCATAAGATAATTCTTTGTTTGAATATGCTGAGTTTCTGAAAAAAATCAAATTCTATAAATTTGACTGAAATGCCTTTACAGGGCTACTTTACACACAGATTTTGGACTGAAGTCAGCCATAATATATCCTGGCAGACAGGCATGTCTCAAGCAGATATAATAACTAACACAAGGGAAAAGTAACTGATGCTGGAGAGCGGCAGGACTTTGAGTATCCCAAATTATAACCGTGTAACAGCAAAATACATTCCTTCCTCAGCACAGCTGGCCATCATTTCACTCCCTGAGGCACAAAGTCTGCCAGCCTGCTGTAACTCCCACAACTACAAGCGCTCTTCTTCTTTATAACTTAGCAAATGGTGCCTTGCAAACAGCCTGCCTGCCACGGGCTGCGTGTGCACAGCCACCCACCTGCTCCCTTGCTCGGAACACGGGTGGCAGCCGATCCTCCGCGCTCCGTGCTGCCTGCAGGTCCTGGGCCTGCCTCTGCGCGGCGTGCGTAGTGGACTCCAGCTGACCCTGGCATCCTCCAACATGAGCAAACTGCAAAAGAATGGAAATGGCGATCGATGTTAAAAAGCAATCCCATCAGAAACGTGGACAAAATTCTATTTTCCCAGTTGTTTTATTGTATTATTTGTATTGGAGCAGCCCCTAGCGGTCCTTGGCAGAAGCACGGGGAGCGTCCCATGTACAGCACAGCAACAAACACCACCGTGTCTCCAGGAACTTTCTGAGAATTGTTTATATAATGATACACTGTCTAGTAAAAACATTTATGCTCTAAAGCCTCATTTATTTTATTTTATTTTATTTATTTTTTTTTTTTCCGTGCTGGTTGTTTAACAGTAGGTTTAAAAGCATGGAAGATTTTGGGAACAACCCAGCCAAGTATTAGGCCTGGGTGAGGAAAGTCTGCAGCACTGCTGGCCGGGATGTGGAACACTGATGGGAGCTGGCAGGGCGGGAGCTGGAGGAAACACTGACTGGCAGTGCCCGAAGATAATCAATCAGGGCTAAATATTAAGAGACCACTAACATTGCTGGAAAACTGTAAATAATCTATGAGAGACTGCTTTAGTATGGTTTCTGTGAATACCTAAGACACTTTTTCATCATAAACCTCAGGAACACAGAGCCTTGCTTCCCCTGCAAATACCGGTGTGGCTGAGGGCAGCCCGGGAGCTCTCTGACTAGAGGGCAACTTCACCCTCATCACATCACATTTCCCACAGATTAAGGATAAAGAATCCCCGTGTGACCAGCAGCCCTACAGCAGCCCCTCCTGCTGCCCCCTCCCGGCCCTTACCCAGGAGCCAGCGCTCTCTGTGTTGGGATTTGTCCACCTGCTTTTGGACATGGTTCTGCACTGGCTGCTGTCCTAGCAGCTTTGAGCCGTCCCCCCTGGAACACCGGTTGCCGTGGTGGGTGTTTGCTTCCCTCACAGAGGTGTCACTCCCTGAGGCCCAACAGTTCCTTGGAGACAGTGCAGGGAAGAAGCTCACACCAAATGCTTTCTGAGCACCGTTCTGTGCCATCCTGCTCTGCTCTGCCCAGAGCAGTGGGGAGATGCCCACCGGCATGTGACTGAGGACTGCATCTCCTCATAGCAAACCCTCTGCACTGGGTAAAGCTTGTGGGATGTTGTATCTTAAATTCAGAAGTCGGCTGAAAATGGTGATTATTTTGCTTTTCACAAGTACTTTTGCTGTGGCTGGTGATTTCATATTGCAACAGCAACTTTCTCAGTAGTTGCATCCAACCAGTAGATTTTGTGAAAATTCATTAAAGTTGTCTTTTGAGACTCCTGCCTTTGCCTTTGGTGAAACTGTTGTGAAGTGGTTCTGGTGTTTCATTAAGATCAACAGATGAGCAAAGAAATCACAGCTCTTACTGGTCCACTGTGCTTGGAAAAAAGAGGGGGCATTACTGAGTCTGTCCTCAAATGCGAGAGAAACAGAGTTTGACTTAAAATGATTTATTAATTCTTCAGTCACTTCAATGACACAATGTGAATGGTAGTATCAGAAGAAAGGACAGTCACCTGGGAAGAAAAAACACATGGCACCAGGTGTGCATTATTTCTAAGATGCAGTGTCATGCTCTTTTCAATATTGCTTTACACATATGCATATCTTAATCACATACCCAAACTGACTTGCAAACATCTATACTATGTAATTGCCAGCTCTGGACCGCTGGGCACGAGTCAGGGACAACAGCAGGGATGGGTCTGTGAAGGAATTGAGATGCAGGTGCCCTGCTGTGTGGCAGTGGCTTTGCAGCACGGTGATAACCTGCACAGTGGCACCCATGTGCTGTCCTGAGAAGTTCCAGTGTGTTCTTTCCTCTTGCCAAACAGTCTTTAAGATGAATGTAGGAAATGTTTTTGTACACGTAAGGTTCTGTAATGTATTTCTAAAGAAGTGGAGAATCAGCCAAAATGTGAGGCTTCTTTCACAGAAAGAAAAACTGAGGTATAGAGACTAAGGCATTGCCTACCTCAAGGAAGGGGTGTAGCCAAGGCAAACTCACAGAATGAAGCACAAAGCAGGACTTGGCCTCCCAGACCTTGACAGACTGTGAGGAAGATGACACTTGAATGGCTGTGGCGCTGGCCTGCTTTCCAGCATATTGACATTCAAGGCTAACATAGGTGGGAATCAGATGGCAAATGAAATGAGAGAAATTATGGCACTTATGTTGGTTAAGTATGAATGATTCAGGCAGTCACAGCCATTGATTTTAAAGGAAATTACAAAGTTCCTGCAGGAGATTGAGTTTTCCATCTTACTATCAGACACGTAATGATATTTGGGAATACTAGCTGCCATGCTGCCACTTCTCAAGGCTTTCTTCTAAATGACCTGCTTTGTCTCTCCAGGCATCCACTGAAGTTTTGATAATAGATAAAAGCGATACAGTGGATGTTATTATTAATGATTCCACGCTGTAAGTTACTTTTAAGTACAAAAGTAAGCGACTTCTATGATGATTTACAGAGGCTAATGTAAACTTGGCTTATGAAAAATAAGCTGTTCTGGATAATGCAGTTTTGGTGGAGAAAACAGATAACCAAAGCTGCAAGCACACTGTGAGATCAACATGTTTGGAAAGGCTCAGGTGATTACGAGGTCCTCTCAGCCTTGAGTGTAATGAACCACACTGATGTCTGAGTGCGCAGCATCAGTTCAGGGAGCAGGTAAGTCACACTGCTTCTCAGACCGAGGAGGTCAGTGACAGAAACACAAAGAGGATAATGAAGAATGTGGCCAACAGAGAATGAAAGTACAGTTTGTTCTCATTTCTTCTCACTTCATTTCGGACTCAGGAACTTCAGGCCTGTTATTGCAAGCTCAGACAAACGGTGCTTTGCTGTTAAGTACCTGCTGGGAGCTCCTTTTTTTTCCCTTAAGGACTGCAACAGTTCTGCTTTCACTGCTGTTTTCCAGAGAGAGATGGATAAAGATGAAAAACAGAAGTTTAAGGATGAGACTTAGAAAGGTCCCACCCTAAAACCAAAAAGGGACTCGAAAGGAATGTAATAATAAAGGTGTTCTCCCAGTCTGCAGTGGCAGCAGACGTAAGTCCAATATAATAAGCTAGTCTGACTAAAACTGCTCTAAAATACCATGTTTAAACAAGGTCTCCCTTCAATAAATTGCACGCATGAATTTCCACACAGATTCATTATATTGCTGTTACTGAAAGGTGTGCTTTGCACCGGTGCAAATATGCAAAGTTAGAGAGGTTTCGCTTGGTTTAGAAGAGAAACAACACTCACACAACCACGGCGCAAACCCCCACACCGACGCTCACCTCTCAGGCCCTCAGCCTCCACAGAGGCCCCGCCCGCCCCTGTCCGTCCCTCAGCGCCGCGGCCCCGCCCTGCCCTCAGGCCCCGCCCCCGCGCTCTCCCATTGGCCGAGTCCCTTCCTCCCCGCCCTTCGCGCCCCCTGGGACTTCACGGGAAAGCACACGAGAGGTGGGGGTGGCGGCGCCGCCGTGACGTTACGCAGCGTCACGTGAGGCGCCGCAGGGCGCTGGCGGTTCCGCGCCCCGCTGCTGCCGGTACCGCCGCAGGGAGCGGCTCCGCTGGGGGCGGGCGGAAGATGGCGGAGCTCTGCGGCCTCGGGGCCGCCGCCTCTCTGAGGGGAGACGCGGAGGAGCCCAAGCAGGTGACGGCGAGGGCGCGGTTTGGAGCGGGGGCCGGCTAAGGCGAGCCGCGGCGGGGCGCGGTGTGAGCGCGGCCCGGGGGTTCTGTGGGTTCGGGCACAGGTGCGAGCGCTGCTTACAGCTGTGCTACGGAGGGAGCGCCGCTGCCGGGCCGGCGTGCGGCAGGAACGCGCTCATGATGATTAAGCTGTAATTGCAGGCAGTGTTCTCGTCCTTAAATTAAAAGTGCGGCACGCTGCGTTTTATTTATCCAAATCATATGCCGCGGATCCGTTTTTCCTTTTAAGTGTCAGTTCAAAGCGCTCCGTGTAACTGTAACGACGTGTTTTGCTGCCTGTGTCACTCACCATGAAAGGCCTCAGCAGAACGAGTCATCCTTTGCCTTTAAAGCCGCGGAAACGTGAACTGATTTCCCTTTGGAAAGCAGGGCTCAGTGCTGTTCCTTGGAGGCAATGAGGTGAAGAGCAGCGCTGTGGTGAAGTACTCCTCAGCCCCACCGCAGGCAGCCTTTGCCTGGCTCCAGGAGAAGACGGACCTGAAGCTGCCGCCTGCAAATTGGTTACGTGAGAGTGCCAAGCTGGGACCTGCGGGCACAACTGTTCTCGGCAACAACAAGAAGAGCACTCCGTTCTCAAGGTATGTGTGCAGGCTCTGTTGATTTTTTTTCCAGGTCTTTAAGACTAAATCTAATAGAAGGTTGAAGTTCATGAAACTTTCTCCTGTAACAGCTAGGTATCACTCCTACTTTTCCGTCCTCAGTTCCTGCCTATACGCAGTCTCCTTTGTAATTGATTAATGATGCTGATAATGCTGGTGGACTTTATTTTTTCAAGTGCATGACAGCTTCCATGCTACAGTGATGCTGGTGGACTTTATTTTTTCAAGTGCATGACAGCTTCCATGCTACAGTGATGCTGGCTTTGCGTCTTCATGTTCTTCTCAGGTTGGCTGTTGTCAGTTCAAAATCAAACTAGTTTGCTTGAGCTAGCAACTCTGCTTTTTGGTAGGGGGTGAAAATGGAACAAGTGTGGTTTCCCTGGACAGTAAAAGACCAAATTCATGGCTGTTCTGGATCTTTCTAAGTTGGACCTGGCTAACTAAGGACAGAAAAAAAACTTCATAGCCATGTCAGAAGTGAACACAGAAAGGAAAACTAAGGGCGAACCCAGAAAGTTGTGTTACGTTTTTGCATGAATATTTTTAAAGTAGTTGAATGAGGTGAGTTCAGGATGTTTAGAAGTCGGAACTCTTCTGCTGAGCAAGAAAATTCACAGTAAATCAACTAGCTGGTGACATTTAGCAGTGTGCAGAGGATCTTTGTTTAAATCCTCATAATCAAATTTTAGGTGATAAACATCTGTGAGCAGGAAAACTTGTGTAATATTTATGATTTGATTTCAACGAAACACGAACTGCTTTTTAGTGTATTTTGAACTTGAATCTAAACATTCCCAGTAATATCTTTGGAACTTGTGGGTGGTCAAAATAGTTCTGTTTCCTATCCTTAAGTCTCATTATACCTAGAAATATTTGGCTAGTCTGTTTGAAAGCTTTTTCAGAATTAAAAAAACAGAGTGTTTCCTTGCTTTGCAGAGCAAGATCTCTGTACTTAATAACTTCTACTGTTTTCTCTGTAGCTTTGGAATGGCGTATGACTTCATTGACTCTATTGGAAATGATGTGGATGTTGTGTCTGATTCAGAGGTGTGTATAGTTTTTAATTTTTATCATTCAAACTTAAGTCTTGTATAAACCTTATCGTAAAGTACTGTCCTGTCTTCTGTCATCTTTGTGTCCTTTGAGGAAAAGCAAAGATCTACTGAAACAGCTCTGCATAATTCAGATGAGATGATTCAGAGAAATGAAGATGCATATTCTCTTATCTGTTTATCTTGGACATATAACTACTTAGACTTAGAACTCTGTCCAGGTGTCCTCTGGGTACCTGACAGATTGTTATTTCTGTGGGGAAGATAAAACTTTCAACTCCAAACCATAAACTTCCATTTTCTTAGTCACTTTTGGTGATACTTGGTTGTGATGATCCAAGAGAGAATGTTTAAACTCAGTATGCAGTTTGTATTGACAAACTGACATCACCATTTGCTGTTGATTTTTATTACTGTTGTTCACATTCTCGTATCTGACCTCAGCAATTGCAGCTTCTTGAGAAATGATCTTTAGAATTTCTGCCTCTATAAGGTTTTATTTTTCTGGCCATGCTTCTGCAATGTAAAGAATGTGTCCTTTGTGTCCAGTTTCCTAAGGACTGTCTCTTACAATAAAGTATAATTATATGGAAAGTAATATCTGTTCTCTTTTCTCCTATAAGAATATTAAAAAACTTCTGAAGATACCTTACAGCAAGTCGCACGTGAGCATGGCAGTACACCGCATAGGGAGGACACTCTTGTTGGATGAACTAGATATTCAAGAACTCTTCATGAGATCCTCTCAGGTGACCTTTCTTTTTGTGATGTATACCATATGGTCAAAATGCATTATTTTGAGAATAGTGTAGCCAGCAAGAAAGCATATGTCAAAGATTCTGAAAACCATGTGCTAGTACAAATGATCGATGTGAAGCATATGCTGTAGCAATTGGTTTAATCACAAACTGCAATGGAGAATCTGATGTCCTTGTATTCATGGTACTGTAGGATTAAAATTCTCCATCTGTCTTTTCTGTAATTGCCTCAGCATTGCTATGCAATTTTATTAATTTTGTTATTGTTACTGCGTGGTCTCTTACCGTGTACATGACTTTTTGATGTGAAGTTGACTGTTGAAATGTAACTTCTAGACGACAGCTTTTCAATAAATTGCCAATTCAAGAGTTTAGCATTGGAGCTGATTTTTGTTGTAGTTGATATTCATAAGGTATGATGTACTTCACTTACTTTGCAAATCCTTCTTGACATTAATTTCATGTTTGTGATATTGACTAGACAGGGGACTGGACATGGTTGAAAGAGTTTTATCAAAGACTAATTGATCAGAAGTGGCAACGAAAAAAGAAGAGTAAGGAACACTGGTACCAGAAGGCTATCCTTTCCAAATTTTTGTATTACAGGTAACCTTATGTATGCATGAATCTTGAGTTCTGCACCAACTTCTGACCAGCTCATTGTTTTGATGTGCATGTTAGAATTTGTCTGTCTTATTTACTACGTTATCCTTACATGGAGGAAACTGAGAGAAGGCATGATGAAGTAACATGTATATATCTTTATTAGAAGGTGTGGTATTTAGAAGTAAAAGTATAAGATTAAGTAGCGTAGCTTAACAACTTTTCTCAGCATTCCTTCTGAAAAATGGATTTCACTTATGTGCAAGGTATAGTGATGCCTCCCACAATACAGTAAAACTTGTAGTGTTCTTCTAGCGCATTAGCAGAGCTGTTCTCTGAGACTGATGCATTAAACCAAACTTAAAAATTCTATAGAGGGTTCTATATTGTAAACTTCTTAATGTTTTGTCAGCATTAATGGTGATGGAGCTGCTCAGCCTGTTCCTTCCAGTTCAAAAGAGCACCAGGAGGGTGCTGGCCCAGGTGAGAGCGATGAAACAGGAAGGGCCTCCTGGCCGGCTCCTTTTGAAATGCCTTCTTCATTATCTGAAGATCCAGGTGCCTCTAACCAGGTTAGTATATTTAAATGGTATGTTAGTTTTTATTTGGAATACATATATTCCCTACAAAATGTTGTCTGTTTCAGGTTTTCAAAGGTGCTACTGTTATACTCATTTTGTCAGAAAGACATGAAGAATTGTAGTAACTTGGCAGTACATGCATTTTAGCTCATGCCAGTGTTTCAGTGCTCTGAACTTTGAAAATGATTTTATTTTTGGCCACTGTAACAATGAATATGTATTTATATGTTTTTGAGAGAGGAAACGTTTGGCTAAGAGTAGTTATCAGTGACTTCACCTGAAAGTAGGCAAACCTGGTATTTGGCTGGTGTGCATAGAAGCTTACGGTTTTTGAGGTGCTTTTATTTTTTTAATTGCCATTAAAGTTCTGTTGTGGCTTTGAATTTACTGGTGAAGAGGAGAATAAGGATCTATGAAAATGTTTGCAAAGCAGTTAAGTAGCGTAAACAAATACTTGCTTTGGGGTAACATGAATAGAAGAGAGCAATGTAAAGGAGACAACCAACTGTGATCAGTATTAGGCTCTAATCCAGGGTTTCTCAGTGGCTAGTCTTGTTTATGAATATTAATCCTAGTGTTCTTGAAGTAATGCAGTACAGGAATTGTTAAAGTTTCTGAGAGGATGAAAAATACTGTATTCGGTCTACAATCTAGATTATTATGCTAAACAGTGGTAATAATTAGTATGCCAAATTCCTTGAATAGCTAACTTATGATGGCTCTAACCTACGTTGACCATCAAATCGTAACTGCATATGTTCTGATACAGTAGCATTCTAAAGTGGAGGGATAGTTCAGTACTTGGATGCTCTTAGAAAAGGAACTACTCCTTTTTCATTTTCTTGAGGAATTACTGCCAAATAAAGCACTCTGCAAAGAAGCTGTTGTGCTTTTGTTCAGTGTGTTGTCTTTTTCTTTCCTTATTTATAAATTAAATAAGACATCAAGATAGAAGATTTATGCCCTGGAGATTGATAATCTGGTGCTGACTCTTGGGGAATAAAGCGTTCCTGGAAAAACTTCATTTCCGAAGATTATAGGAAATGAAGTACAGAATTTTTGGTACTGACTATAGCAGAAGAAAGATTCTAGTCACTGACTGGAGGCTTTTATGTTTTTATATGTTTTTATATGGTTGAGGTAAAAGTTCTTGTCTTACATGCTTTTGTCATTCAGAATATGAACATACAGCTTTTTTTCTGTGGCCTAAGTTTACCTTAGCAGTGGAATCACTCCTTATCCTTGTGCTCTTCACAGGGAAGTGTGCCTCTTGAACCCTCATATATAGTGGGGCATGTGGCCTCAGCCCCCAAAGAACAAAACCTGACTACTTTGTTCAATGACGGGGAAAACAGTCAGGTATGCTATATGTGAAATTTGAGCTCAAGCACAGCTCCCCCAATTTAATCAGACACATCAAAATTTGGTCTAAATTGGAGCCAAGAGAAAAACTTACGTCTCCTGTAGAAGTAGCTTTTGTGGCATCTGTGATCTCAGTCTTTTAAGTTAACATGAATGCATAGCATAGTTCATTTTGTGCTGTCTTTTATTTGCTGCTTTTGCATCTTGCTTTCTTGTAATTCTGCAGATTGTCACAGAGAATGTGTTTATAACAGTGATTTATAGACCAATTTTTTCTCTTAATGAAGGGACTTAAAAATGACTTTGTTCGTAACATCTTGTGGACCTTTGAAGATATCCACATGTTAGTAGGATCAAATATGCCTATATTTGGAGGTGGGAGATACCCTGCTGTGAGCTTACGTCTCAGGTGAATTGATTGCATACGCCAGCATTTGCTGACTTGTTGCTTTGCTTTCCTATTTAGCTATCGGCAAGTTTTTGGTTGACTCTTAATTCCTAAATGCAGTTTGAACAATCAAATTCATGCTTCAGGCTTAAGTGGCAATGGCATTATAAAATCCTGGGAATCAGGAAGTCTCATAGCTGTGCTCCTGCACTGGAACTTGAGATGTTCTGCTTTTTCTATCTGTGTGAATCCTTACTTGACAGCAGTGGCTGTCTGCAGCCTTTCATGAGGCTTTAATGTGCATTTAAGTGTTAAAATACTGTTAATTTAGTCTGTAACTCTTACGTATTCCTATTTTAATAAAGGATGGCAGTTGTTTTTCTCTTAATGGAATTTTGAATTTCACTAACTGCTTGTTAGGCACTTCATAAGTACTTAAAACTTATTTCTGTAGAACTTCTGTTTTCCATTCACTAGTACTTTGTGGATTACTTGGTTATTGGTCTCTATGTTCCTGCCTATGCATTGGCAGAGAACGAGCAAAAACTTGAAACTTGTTTGACATATTTGTCATGTTAAGGCACATCTAGAAATGAACAGTGCTCTTCCTTGAAAGGGATTTTGGAAAGTCTGGGAGAAGGCCTGTGCTATAATTAGGTGCTGTTAATGCTGCCATTCCTTTAGAACTTCAGAATATTCTTTTAGAATAGCACTTACTGTTTTGGTAATAGCATGACATATGAAGCTTGTTCAAGTTTCAGTGTCATTGTAGGCAAAAACTCAAACTGCTGATGGAATGTGAATGTATTCCATTGTTTGCCTCTACAAAATCTAACAGTTCACAAGTGTTTCAGTGCCATCCACTAAGGCGACTTATGTTTACTAATGGGATTTAGACCTTACTTATTTTCTGGAGAGTAAACAAAGACTTAAATAACACTGGGAATGCTTGTTTCTAGGGATAACAACAAGCCAATAAATGTGTTAACAGGAATTGACTATTGGTTGGACAACTTAATATGCAACGTACCAGAGCTTGTGATGTGCTTTCATGTTAATGGAATTGTTCAGGTAAGCCTGACTGTTTGTGCCTGGTCCATCAATCATTCTGTTTCTAGATCTGTTGCAGCTGTAATGGATCTTTCAAATCTTACTGTTCTGACAAAAAGATTACAAAATCTTTGTTGCAAAATGAGAAATACCTGCATAGCTTGCAGCAGTCATCTAAAAATGTTCTTTTTTTCTTCCTTCCCTGCTTGTAAGATTTCCTGTTGCAAGGCAAAAAAAAAACCAAAAGAATATAGCTGCAGAAATGCACCAGTTTCGTGCATCTTAAAATCTGTGGTGCTCGCTTACAGATATATGCATGCTTCTTAATTGTTTGTATTTACTGCTTTTCAAGAGCCTGCAGATACCAGCTGGGTTGATCAGTTGCACTGGGCAGCACACAGTTGCTGACTGAGTTTCGTTGATGTAGTAGGCAGATGTTGCACTGCTTCTTTTTCATCTTTTGTTCTCAATTTACTTAGTCATAAGTTTCTCATAGCAATGAGTCTTCTTTAAAAAGCGAGCATACCTTGATAACTCCACTCGAAGTTTTTAAGTAAATCATAGAAATAAATGAATTTTGACACTGTATCATAATAGTAGACCGTTTCTTTAAGCAGATAATAGAAACTCTAATCTGTAGATTTGTGTGGTAGTGGCAGAAAGCCCTCCTAATCTTGTTTTAAAATACATTCCTTGCAGAAATATGAAATGATCAAGACTGAAGATATTCCCAATTTGGAAAACTCTAATTTCTCTACCAAAGTGATAAAAGATATTGCTCAAAATATCTTATCTTTTTTGAAATCAAATTGCACCAAAGAAGGACATACATACTGGTTATTTAAGGGTAAGTAAACTTAGATAAACTGAGAAAAGATTTATGTTAATATCATGGTGCTTAATAAAAAGTCTTGCCTTTCAGCAAGTGGGAGTGATATAGTAAAACTCTATGACCTAACAACCCTTTGTGAAGAAACAGAAGACAAATACCAAAACCCTTTTACAATGCCAGTGGCAATTCTTCTATACAAGTGAGTTTTTAAATAACTTCTGTTGTAACTTTTGCCATTTCTTTGTGTAAACTTTACTCTCACTGAGTAGTTCTTGTACATCTGTTAAAACGTTTGGAAAGCCTGCATTTCTTTGTAGCACAAAGAAATTCACTAGTTTTTTCAACTTTTTCTCTTAGAGTTGCTTGCAATATGATGCTGAAGAAAAACCAGAACAGGAAACACTATGGCACTATCAGAACGTTGCTTCTTAATTGTCTTAAGTTATTGGACAATGGCAGACATCCTCAAGTAAGAGCAGTATGTTCTTGTATCTTTAGGTAAAGGCCATGGAGAAGTTTTCTTGGTGGTCAGAACCCTTCCTACTTAGGCACTTAAATCCAAAAAAACTTGAAGCCTTAAAGGTGTATTAATTAGCATTGTCTAATCATAGAGGCATGTGGAGTCAGTAATTTAAGGTGGAGCATAAACACTCAACATATAATGGTTAGGGTTGGAGGAGGGGACCTTTAGGATCATCTAGTTCCATAGATGAGTTCCCACATAAAATTGCTAATTCCATTGCAAGAGCCTAAAAGCAGGTCACTTTAATGCAGTATGCGGTCTGTTTTAGTTTGTTTTTTGCTGGATCTGACCCAAATTTCCTAGCAGACTTGATGCAGTATGACTCATCCTTGAGTCTCAGAATTCCTCTTGTGATAGGAATGTAACAGCTCTCTGAGCAAGATTTCAGGCTTTGTGTAAACTTGAGGTAGAAATATTAAATCTTCATGTAAGGAATGTTGTTATTTTTGCTGATGTAATTATTAGGTATGTTTGTTCATTAATAAGTGTTTCTGTAAACACTGCTTTTCTTAAAGTGGGAGGAGAAATGTTTATATAGAATGCGTATGTATATTTCTCATCTTGCTGTATTAATCTTAGGTGTCATTGGAGGGAAGTTCAGTGAGGCAGTCTTGACCACATTGCATTCCAGGTGTTCATGTTCTCTGTCTTGAGTGGAGAGGTAGGAGGTTATAGAGCAAAGTATGCAAACCTGAGTAGTACAGCACAGTTAAGGAAGAAATGAGTTTGAGCATTGGTACCTCTTGCCTCAAGACTTACTTCTGTATAAAAATAAATGTAAGGGTGAGGAAACAGTCCTAGTTTTAGATTATGGAATCATAGGATCTTAGATCATCACCAGTGTACCTTGAATTTCTCCTGGTGTACTGTGTAGTTGGATCTTGCTGCTGCTATAGGTTAGCTTTTAAGTGCCCAATATCTAGTGTTTCATAATTATACATGGTTTCAAAATATGTCGGTACTATTAAAGCATGTAAATGAATAAACCAAAGCAGTGGGAAGAAATGAAATGCAGACCTTTGAATGCTTAGCTCTACTAAAAAAAAAAAGTGAAGGTGGAAGGTCCTCTGGAAGACAGATTCAGTTTTCTGTCAAATTATAGCTACAACTGAAAAGATGCGAAAGAAACAGTTTGTTAGAACGGCACTCAAAAGAAGAAAAGGGTGATCAAGAGCTGCCCTTCTTTATGAATGAAAGAAAGGTATGGGACAAGGTGGCCTGTATTCCTAATTGTGATGTTTGTCCTGTTCTGCAAAATAAGAGGCAAAGGCCCTGAAAGGACTGTCTTCTGAAACAATTTTTAGATTGGTGGAAGGCTTAAGGGCAGACTGCTTTCCAGAAGTTGGGAGGGGTTTACAGAATCAGAGTCACAGAATGTCAGGGATTGGAAGGGACTTCAGAAGATCATATAGTCCAATCCCCCTGCTGGAGCAGGAACACCTAGATTAGCTCACAATTCATTTGCATCTGTAAGGTGGGTAAAAGCAGATGTGGGTGAGCTTGACTGCTCTGTTTGCACATATAATGGTTAAGTTGCTATCTCTGTTGACTTGTTTCTTAAATGTTGTTTAAACATTCAGTGCTCAAACATGATCAAGCAAGGAATACAGGCTGTACATGCAGATTATCAAATACCTATTTGTATGTACTGTTTACTCCTTATTCTGAGACCAAGTATATTGCTGTTGCCTTTCATAAGAAAACTTTTGAACATGAAAATGAAGCACTGGCTTTTCTTTTTTCCTTTTTTGAAAAGATTATTGCTTCAGCAAACTACATGTTATCGGAGCTCTTTCAGCTGGATGAGCCTAAAAAAGAAGACAATACAGACTTCCCTATAAATGGAAATTCTGATGAAAGTTATAGTGAAGAAGAGGAAGAAATGCCAGACAGTGATGAAAATGGGTCTTACAGTAACAGTTCTGATCCACCAGATGACAACAAAGCAGTGGCTATAATAAAATCTGTAGGAGAGTTATCAGTACCAGAAAAATACAAGTCCGTTCATCGAATACGTGTAAGTACAGTTACGGATTTTTGTTTAAGGACTTTCTTGAAAGCTTCAGTTGATACTGTAAAGGTTTTATCAAAACTCAGTTACCTGTTAGTTTTGTCATAAGCTGTCATCATGTCTTCTCTTCTTTAGTTGTGGTTTTTAATTTTTGTTTTTTTTCCCTCTGCCTCCTGCTTCAGTTAGCTTTTTCATTAGCTGTTCATAGAACTTGAGGTCCTCTACACAAAATTCTCTGCTGCTGTATCAGGAACAAGTACTGTCCATTGCAGCTGTATTTTAAGAACTTTAGATGACCACGAGCACAAAACAAATGAAAAAGCCCAGCCCTAAGCTTTTGAGCCATTCAAATGTGGAGTGCTGCTTTGACTTACAGGTTAACTAAACAACTTTTGCATAGCAAATCTGTCTGTTTTTCTGAGTCTGCATTGCAAACAATCTGTGCGTGCTTTTTTAAATTACTGTTATGAAATAGAAATATCCCTTATTTCTCCTTCTCTTTAAGCTTACTGAGTTATCAAGCATAGGTGTTTAATCCTATAGTGATGACCAGATATGAATTGCTGTCTGAGACAACAGAAAGAAATGCCATGATACTCTTCAATGTGGAGATGAAATGTTTCATTAACAAGCTTTTTTTCTTGTGATCTTTTGTTTCTCATAGCCAGTAGTGTTGGTATTTTGTATTCTGAATGTTTCTTCTGTTTTTGTTTTTCCCC
This sequence comes from Aquila spilogaster, assembly GCA_024606505.1. Classification (NCBI taxonomy): domain Eukaryota; kingdom Metazoa; phylum Chordata; class Aves; order Accipitriformes; family Accipitridae; genus Aquila; species Aquila spilogaster. The sequence continues at coordinate 4,550,151 of JANHGO010000012.1, read as the reverse complement.
TGCTACCCTCTCAATCAAGCCTAGTTGTGCATTTCCTGTCTGCCATGGCGCTGAAGAACGTTGTAGGCTTGTGCTTAGCTACGTCCTGGAGGTGAGTTTACTATCAATTTTGTAATGGTACTTCAGCTAGTATGCAGTTCTTCATGTGTTGTGTATTTGTGGAGTATTGATTTCAAAATGAATTAAAGTGGTTCTTCTTGCAGGGCTTGAAGTCTGTTGACAGCAGTGTTAAAAAAGAGAGTGACCTTCCTGCTGCTGACCCCAGCACACCAATCCCATTGAAATATGAAGATGAATCCACTAGTGGTGGTCCAGAGTGTCTGGAAAAGCAGATGGCCTTATTTTTAGACAAAAGTGAGTTGTATTGTTGTGCAAATAAGACCTTTCCAGTACCCACACAAACTGCTGCCAATTCATTTTGATTGTCAAAACAGCGTAATTAGCAACATACAAGTATACTGTTTTAAAAGCAAGAAAGAATGCACAGCATAAAAACAAAATTGGAGAACATAGTCTATTCCTCTTTAAATATGAATAGCATGTTTGGGATATTTTGCATATCAAAGCAACTTCTGTTGGTAAACACAATACTACTGTGCCTTATTTAGATGTACCTTTCAAATGACTTTCCTAAGGGCTTAGTAGTTTGTGCATTGATGGATGTGGTGTGAGGAGCACTATAAGTTGTTTGTGGAGTGCGTGTTGTATTTCTGTTGTTATTGTGATTTTCTGTTCATTTAGTTTTAGCGGTCTTTTTTTTACTTGGAAACTTTGTGAAAGAGCTCTTCTGGCAGATTTTACTCACACGTTTACTGCTGGATATTACATCTACAAATACATTACAGATATGGATCATGCATACTGTAAAGTTAAACAGGTTTTCAATGTTATTTTTTTTTCTTGTAGCTCTAAATTGTGGAAGGAAGCAGGAACGACAGGTGTTTTTATTCTATTTAAATATTCAAAGTCCAGAAGTTTCAGTCTACTTTATGTTGCTCTAGAGTCTCATGAAAGGGAATAGGAAGGACTCCTATTCTGAAAGTAGTAGAGTGTTTTGCAGGATGATAAGTCCTACAAGCAAATGTCAGAAAGAAATTTGAGTGTATATTTTTACAGTTCCTCATTCTTCCCTTTTTCTTCCTTTTCTCATTTAAATCCCTAAATAATAAGCACATTCAGTTTTGAGTTAATGATTTAATTGCTCCGATGCTCGTCTTCCAGTTCTGTGATTCTCATGAATGTCAGTGAACTGGAGATATATTAATATCTTTCCTAATTTTTTTATCACATACTTGGCCACGTAATATAATGTCTTTATCAGAAAGTTGCATTGTGTTGAGCTCCCGTAAATTCTACACAGTGCTGTTAATATAGACTGCGTGATTTGTTTGTATGGAGATCTACTGAAAAATTTTACTGAGGTCAGCTCAACAAGAGCAGTGTGCTGATTTCAGCTGTACTGCAGCCAGGCTCTGTCTTCTGCCTTTGCTCTTTGGAGCTGATGACACACTGCAGCTGCTTGCTTTTTTATTTAGAAGCACGAGTTTCTTGGAAAGTGTGGGAGATAAATACTGCACAGATCTCAGAAAAGATTTCATTTGATTTCTGGATCTGCACTGGAATTCTCCCCTGGAATAGTAATGGTGCTACTCATTTGTGTCGTAGTGATTGAACTCAACCTAGAGAAAAGTAACTCAAGCTTAGGGAAGAAACTTTAGTTTCCTAAGTATGTTTTTTGTGTTGTTGTTTTTTTTTTGTAATGCAAATTATGGAGTTTCCCTGGTTTGTTTTGTATGTGTACATGCATATTAATAAGACAAGTACCCTTTGTTTCTGAATTTTTAATTTGAAAAGAACTACTTCTGAATATCATGTGCAGGCAGTATGTGAGTATTCTGTGCCTTTTATTTTATCTTAAAGAAAACTTGCAGTTTTTCTAGAACACAGTAAGAATCGTCAGCTTGCAAGTCAGGTCGTGTAGCTCCAGCTGTAAGCAAGAGTCTCAATTCTGTGTGCTTCTCATTGTATGCTGCTTGTTCTGCTTCAACCCTCCTGGTCAGGATAACGAAGTTCTGTCCTGGTATCAGAACCTCTAATGTGCTTAAAGTCCATAGCTGCAGCTTTCTGCTTCCATAATCACTGCAGCATTGAAGGCAGAACTGTGATCTTGTGCTTGAGGGTTATCTTGGAACTGGTGTGAGAAGGTCACTGGTCTTATTTGCAGGAATGATTAGATTATCCAGTTCCTACAGTGCTGGAGAATCTCTTAGTTTGAGGCAGTTATTACAGAAATAAAGCAAATATGATAAGGATTTGGCAAAACTCATGACAAAATAATGCCTACTTCCAAAAGGAGTAGTCTTGGTCATTGCACCAGCGTTTCAAAAGCTGTTGAGAATATTGGAGTTTAGCTGCATTGGCACTGTACTCATCGTATTCAAACATAATGCTTTCAGGTGAAATAAGTGGAAAAGTTCCAAGTGTTGGGTCCATTTTGTAGATGCAAAATGTAGTAACGGGCAAATTGGCATACTCTAGTGTGCAGAGCTGTAATATGGCAATTTATATTCTGTCTGTATGCTGACGTTGGGTCAGACCTCTGGTGTATTTTATGGAAATGAGATTTACTGAGGAGGTTCTGTTTGTTACAGTGGGCTCGTTTCAGAAGGATAAGCATTCCAGTCAGTCAGGAATGATTCCTGGATCGTGGCAATATAAAATGAAACTCCAGCTCATTCTGAAGTCATCAAGGGCTTATTATGTCCTGTCTGATGCTGCTATGATTCTACAGAAATACGGGAGAGCATTACGATACATCAAGCTGGCTTTGCAGTGTCATGGTAAGTTATTAGAGTTGTCATATCTATCTATATTGACACATTTTGCAGTATCAAATACTTGCATGCATGATTTACCTTAGTGGTGTGCAGTGACAAATTGTACGCCTGTGTGTTTAGTTAAACTAAGTGTCTAGCTCATTCCTTCTTGGGAGAAGGATGTAGTAAGAATAACTTGCTCATCACCATTTTGGGTAGAAGGGTACTACCATTTTGATGTGGTGAGAAAACTTAGATCACAGACTTGAAACTTCTGAGCACTGAAGCAATCCTAGTGGCAACGCAGAGGTTACCTTTTGTGTTCTTAGTACTGTCACTCCAAGCAGATGTTGATTGTCTAGAAACACTGGTGGTTCCCATTTCATTTAAATGTTCACCCAAAGTATCAGCTGAATTAGGTACGCCTCTAAAATGAATTACATCCTGAATTATTACCGAGGAAAATGAGGGGGGTGGAGCGGAGATAATTGGGCTGTTTAGGACATTAAGTAATCAGAAAACGGCGTACACTTAGAGCTTTAGTACTGCTATTTTGCTTCCATGTTTGTAGGGTGTGAGGTGGTGGGGTGGTAAAAGAGTCTTACAAAGCAGGAATGCTTGATCAAAGCATCAGTATGTATTTTCAGTCTTTGGAGAACTTAAATGTAAACTCTGCTGCTTCAAAATTCATTTTTTTTTTTCAGACTATATCTGACTTGAGTTGATCCTGAAATGCAGTTTTCCCTGGTTTAAGTTTCAAATCTGAGATTAGCATTTGTAATCATCAGAGTTGCATCAGAGTTGATGCACGTATTTAAGAAAATAGTCACTACTCCTAAGCTGTCAGCTGTGTGGAATGAGTGTGATTTTTAAAACAGGTTAGTTATTCTCAGAAGAGCATGTGTTGTCTGGATACAGAGACTAAATGTGGGAAGTAACATAAAACCAATTACATTGTCAGTCTTTGTCGAAACTTAAGAATTGTGATTCTCTCCTTCCTGCACTTTCACCCATGGGATTTCTTTCTTTTAGATACCTACTGCTGTCTCTCTGCCAGCATGCTTCCTGAAGTGTTAGTGTTTCTTTGTCAGTGCTTAACGCTTTGTGGAGATATCCAGTTAATGCTCGCTCAGAATGCAAACAACAGAGCAGCGTACCTTGAAGAATACAACTACCAGACAAAGGAAGATCAGGAAATACTGCACAGTCTTCATAGAGAATCCAGCTGTCAAGGTATGGCACAGGTATAAGGTAACTATTGTAATTTGTCTGTATGACAGGCATAAGTAATAACTTCACTGTGCTTCCTCTGATCCATGCAGCAGTATCACTTCCAGAGGAGAGCTGGTTGTGCCTCATTCTGTTTCAGTCTGAGAAAACCTTTTCTTTTCTTACAACAGGCACAGCAGGTTAACAAAATGACATGTCTGAAGTTGTAAATGAGTTGAAGGCATTAGTTGTTCATGTCTTGGGTAGATTCTGCTTGTGCGTGGAAACTGTGTGATCATTCTGGCATTGGTCTTATCCTTGGTCATCTTACTGAGTATTTTTTTCTAGACTGTCAGAGACTTGGATTTACTTGGAAATGCTATTTGACATGGAGACACTGTTTTGTTTTTTTTAGTGTTTGCCTGGGCTACTGACTTGTCTACAGACTTGGAGTGCCAACTTTCAGTCAGTTGTAAATGTTATGAAGCAGCTTATGAAATCTTACTTTTCAGTAACTTAAAGAAGCAAAACCCTGAGCAGCATATACAGGTGCTGAAGAGGATGGGTAATATCAGGAATGAAATTGGAGTGTTTTACATGAATCAGGCTGCTGCAGTGCAGACTGAGAGAGTGGGTAAGCATTCTTGTTTTGCTTCTTACTGTATGCTGTTCCATTGACCTAGAAAAATGATTATGTTCACTAATTGTTAAGGGAGCCTTGACCATTTCTGAACATTAAGATGACATTTAAATAACTTTGTAGTAAGTATCATTTTTAGAAAATTTTAGAATTAACAGTTGAATTAAGGATTAGATTTTAATTTGGTGGCTGTTCCTCATTTCCATGCTTTTGTAGGACTGCTGTTGAGCCAGGATAAAAGCCTTAATGCTGAATTTTGCTTGTCTGTAAAAATCTTCTGGTTTCATGCTGCAAGTTCATAGAATTAACTAATACCCTGAATACTACCAGAAAGGGGGGAAAACCATTTATAAATTGTACTACTAATTTCCTTCTTCTATGTGTGTGCCATGTTATCACAATTCTTTCTGATGTATGCTACGTGCAGTAGTGCACTTCTGGTATTAACGGATTTTCACTTTTTTTGTTAGTATTTTCCATGAATTTGGGTGTTAAGAATAACTTACCACATTTAAATTCTACAAGGGCATCTTTAGAAATCTGTGAGGAAAAGGTAGCACAATAAACCAACATTTGTTTAATGCAAATTCTTCAAGGGTACTAATGGTAAGCTTTGTTTTAACTTCAGTGAGTAAGAACGTATCAACAACAGAGCAGCAACTCTGGAAGAAAAGCTTCTCTTGCTTTGAAAAAGGAATTCAGAATTTTGAGTCAATTGATGATGCCACTAATGCTGCTCTCCTGCTGTGCAACACGGGAAGGCTCATGCGAATTTGTGCTCAAGCGCACTGTGCAACTGAAGGTGATTTCAAAAGAGAATTTTCTCCAGAAGAGGCACTTTATTATAATAAGGTAACACGGTACTTCTGCAATGGCCCATACCCTCTTCCACCCTTTAACGCAGAATTTATGTAAACAGCTTAGAGTCCTTTAAATAATGAAGATGCTGGGATGGAGAAGTTGGTAGTTTATCTAGATATAGCAGTTAGCAAGATTTGTGAGAGGTTGTGAAGTTCTGGCTTCATGTTAGTTAAATGAAGTGGGAACTACTGCATACCTGAATGTTTCCTTTTGAATGTGTAAAAAAAATAAATAAAAAATAAGCAAAGTAGCTAGCACTGATCTTTTGCCCCAAGATAATGGTTTCCAATCAAGTTTATTATGTAGAATGAAGCAGACTTTAGAATCAGTGATTTTTTTGTTAGTACATATGGGGAATAAAAAGTTACACAGGGCCAGTGCGTCCTTTATAAGTAACTGTGTTTTTTTTCTCATGGGTAAGTCTGGACTAAGATTATGATCAGAATGAGTATAAGAAAAATATTGGAGAAGGAGCAAAGGTATTTTGAAATGCTTCCTTTCAGAATGAGGAGAAAGAAGTGAATTTGTAGTTGTTAGGAATGCATAGTTAATGCTTATACTTTATAATCTGTAGGCTATTGACTACTATCTGAAAGCACTAAGATCTCTTGGCAAGAGAGAGATGCATCCAGCTGTTTGGGATTCTGTGAACTGGGAGCTGTCTACCACTTACTTCACTATGGCAACTCTACAGCAGGATTATGCTCCATTATCTAGGAAGGCTCAGGAACAGGTAATGGAAAGGATTTCTGACATCTAGTAAAAGAAGCTATTTTCTTGAAAAATGGATCAGAAAGGAAAGTTGATATTGAAATAGCTTGTATAAAAGCTTTGTAATCTAATAAAAGTTTAAAGTAGCTTTTGAAAATCATAAAATGGTTAGTTATATCAAGATGTTCAGTTTTGTATTGTGAAAACAGATGTAACCCCTACAAGTCCACATAATGTGATTACTTTCAAACTGCAACGCCACTGCATGGTTTTCTTTCTTCTTGTAGATAGAGAAGGAGGTCAGTGAAGCCATGATGAAGTCTTTGAAGTACTGTGATGTTGATACAGTGTCTCCACGGCAGCCTCTCTGCCAGTATAGGGCTGCAACCATCCACCACAGACTTGCTTCAATGTACCACAGTTGCCTCAGAAACCAGGTACTAGCACAAACTGTTCAGTTTTTCTATATAGGTTCCATGTTTAACATGTAATATTTGTGAAGATTGATGTGTTTGATGTGTATCCTTGTAACTGTAGTTGGAATATGTTTATTTAAAATGACTGGGGAAATGTGAGCTGACTTATATTTAAGTCGGTGTGAAGTACAGTTACTTTTGAATAGAGTAGTTCAGTTGGAAGGGACCTTCAGAGGTCTAGTCCAACTGCCTGAGCACTTCAAGGCTAAGCAGAAGTTAAAGCCTGACTAGTAAGGTCACTGTCCAAATGTCTCTTGAACACTGACAGGCACAGAGTATCAACCACCTCTCTAGGAAGCCTTTTTTAGTGTGTGTCCACCTTCAAGATAAAGGTTATTTTCCTAATATCTAGTTGGAACCTCCATGGTGCAGCTTTGTTCCGTTCCTGTGCATTGTGTCATCAGCCTCGTCCTTCCTAGAGCGTTTCAGCTTTATGGTTCAATCTGGTCTAGGTGGTTTCACACACTCATTGATGATAGATGTTTTCAGTTTGGTTTTGCTTCTGAGTCTCTCTCCTGATAATTCTGCTAATGTTCTAGTAGAAGGCTGTCTGCTGATGATTAATTAATACCCAAGTGTGGACTTGCATGTTGCTTCTTGGGGTGTGTTGGAAGATGGTGGCTTTTTTAAATTATTCTTTATGAATAATTGGTTCTACTTAATATTAATTTGTTAATGTTAGCTATGAAAATACAGTAACTTCAGTGATGGCAGGTTAGTAATGGATTCTAGAAGTGTGCTTGTTTCATTTGTTTGAACCATTTTGAAGTGAGATGAGGAACCATTGTTTGTACCTCTTGTGTTCCCATAAGCATTTTTTTCTAATGGATGCTTTCAGAACATATTAATTGTCTGACATTTACTGTGTACCCTACTCTGAGCACAGGTTGGTGATGAACATCTGAGGAAACAACATCGTGTACTTGCTGATCTTCATTACAGTAAAGCAGTAAGACTCTTTCAGCTCTTGAAGGATGCACCCTGCGAACTCCTTCGCGTGCAATTGGAAAGAGTGGCATTTGCGGAATTCCAGATGGCAAGTAAGTCTAACTCTGTCTTTCTACAAGAGTCTTCTAAAATGCTGTTAACTGTTTTATTTCCTTTCTAAGTAACTTTGAGTAGGTGTAACATGCTTCTCAGAATACAGTCCACTTTGGAAGAAGGAAGGCATTTTTATCATGCTGTTCTTCAGTTGCCTAGAATGGTATAAACTTTTTTACGTGAACTCCTGAAATCATTGGGTGGAGGTGAAAGTGCAGTCCAGAATGAGTTGTTAATAGTGTCCTTGCTTATTTTTTTTTCCCTCTTCAGGTCAGAACAGCAGTGCTGGGAAATTAAAGACATTGTTTGGGGCCCTAGATATAATGGCTAAAACCAAGTGTGCGTTCCAGCTTATCAGAAAAGAGCTTGCAGCAGAGAGTGAGCAGGTAAACGAAAGTCAAGTTATCTGATTGACTGCTCCCACGAATCTTGTGTATTCACATAAAAGAGGTCAATTGACAATTAAGGTATTGCTTGTCTACTTTTCAGTCGACTTAATTGCTTAAATTGAACCTTCTGCAGTTCACTTCTAGTCTTTATGTGGAAGTGGATGAAAAAACTTAATCCTTTCTCCAAGTGGTGTCAGAAGTTCTACCTCTTCCCCCAGCACTTCAGAACTTGAAATTTCTCCAAGAATTTTGTCTTCCTTTTACTGTTTTTTTTTTAATGCACAGATCTCTGGATTCAGAGCCATTTTGTCCCTCTTTCTAATGAAGTATTTTGTATAATGCTGCTGAAGTCTATAACATTTTATAAAAACTTCTTGAGGTTGTGAATGGATTAAAACTTGCCCATGTATGGGCCTATACAGACTTGCTCTTTGAGTGAATGGGATTGTGTGTAGTTGTGTATTACCCCTTAAATACATTCTTAAGTTCTTTAAGAAGACATGTACAACATAAATGGAAATTCTCTCTATAGTCGTTCAGTATTTCAGTATTAAAGTGTGGAGGGTTATCTGCAGCCACTGTTCTTGATGCCTAAATAAATAACTGCTCATACTTGCTGACATGCTCATTCTTTGACAAATTGAGCGACAGATTGACTATTCAAATCCATATTTTGCCAGTAGTTCTATAATTAAGTATTACAATACGTAGTTTTAGTATAGGCACTTGTTACACTGCACACAAGTTATGACAATGAAGTAATTCATGAGGCCTCATAACCACCACATCATCGTAATTGTGATGTTGGTGCTACTCCTGTAAAGAGTAAGCTAGCTTGCAAGTATGGTCATCTGATATGAGTACAGTTCTTCTAATGGTTGAGTCAAGTGACATGTTTTCTTGTGTTTCCTTTTGTAGATAAGCAAGGATGAGAGTACCGCTGAGAGTTTATCACCTAATGAATCCTCCACTGCCCTTAACAAGGAAGAAGTAATGAAACTGCTTAGTATTTTTGAGTCTAGAATGTCATTCCTTCTCCTCCAATCTATTAAATTGTTAACTTCAACGAAAAAGAAAATTGGGTAAGCTAAACCTTGATATGCATATGTAGATGTAATTTGGATACATAGATCTGTACAAACTATGTACTCTTATGAATGCAAGAATGTGTGGTGTTTATTCCTTTCTGGAACAGACTTCTGTGGGGAGAAGGAGCCCGGGGTGTCCATTGGTCACCTGAAGCTGGTGGGTTTTAGGTGTAATTGAGGCAGTCATCAGGAGACACCTTCACTTTGTGTCTAGGCTAGGCAGTTTTTTCCCTCTCATTTTCTGATGGGAGTCCAGCACTGAGTGGACAGGAGGTTAGCCTGACTGATCCTTTTCTAATAAGAAATAAGCTAATAGTTAGAAATAATAGTTATCTGAAAAGCACAGTACAGTTACAAATCGCAGGTGCTTTATCATGCTCTGTGATAGCTTGCTTATCCTTCATAGAATATACTTTCATGGGTATAAATTGAACAGAACAGCTTGACTTGTACTACTGTAACCTGCTGTCGTACTTCTTGCTGTCCTGACTCTATTTATACACTTGATTTAAATGTAAATATTTGTTCAGTACATAGGGGTCCTTTGTCTTACTGGGATCAGTCTTCATCTGTGGCAGGACACTTGAAAGTTAGTAAGGGAAAAAACTGCTGTGTACTACTGGTGGTTAGATCTATCTTGATAATAAAGTGTACTAGTGACAGCATAGGTAAGCACACATAATTCTTCAGTATAAACATAGGCAGACCAGAATGGGGAAGATGCCTGTTGGCATTAGCTTTCTAATGCCTGATGGAGCGAACTAAGAAGTCCTCTGTCTTGTCACTGCTGTGATCAGATGGGACGATCTGATTCCTTATACCACTGTTCTTCCTGCTGGTTAAATTTGAATGTGCTTGTTGTTGTTTTTAGGGTCCAGAAAATACTTTTCACTCCCATTAGCAGGAGATGCCTTTGACTGTAGAAGCTACAGTGGCATACAGTTGTTATTTCTACTGTAACATCAAGTTAATTTATGAAAAAGAGGCATTAGAGAATTTTTGGAAGTGAATAGTTTCACATTGGAACAGTGCTGATGCTAACTGCTGTTTTGCTACAGAAAGTTGTGAAATGGAATAATCTTGCACAGTAAGCTGTTTGCTGATAGGACACTGGTAAGTGAGAAATCATGAGACTAGGAGAAAGCCTGTGTGCCTTTCTAGCATGGCTTAGGTGCATTGTTAGATGCGTTCACTTACAGAAAAGCTTCCACAAGGTGGCAGTGTGAATATGTGAAATGCAAAGGATTGAAGTACAACTTTGTATGTAACCAAGCAGCTGTCCCAAGTAACTGACTCAGCTGTTCTCATTGTTTCGTGATCTGGCTAAGTGTTGTGTAACAAACTCTTTTCCTTTGCTTCTCATGAAGTCTCTCATGAGGTTTCCTGCTGAAGATTTCATGTAGGGAAGAGGCTACAGTTCTAATTCAAGTAAGGTGCGATGGGAGTGTTGCTGGAACATCTTAAACTTCTTTAAACCGTGGTGGATTGAGGCTCAGCTTAGCACTATATTTTGTGTAACCTTTTGTTGAACCTTTCTAGTACCTTACGTAGGTCTTCTTTGTGTCTCCTTAGTTCTGCTTTACAGAAAGAGAAAACGTCTGTCTTCTGTTTTAATAACAGACGAGCTGAAAAGAGGGGAAATGAGAACCCACGGATGCTATTGCAGGGCCTTAGATGTGCTTTGGCAGAGAACAGAAGAACATATGGAAAAACTGATGGTTGATAGTGAAATTTGCAGACTAACAATAAAACTGAATGAAATCAGTTTTACCTTCCAGAAGTTAAATGCATAAGTGCAACTGAACTGGGCTGTGTAAATCAGAGGAAAAAGTAATTGAAATTAATACTTCGCTCTGGGAATTCTTTTAACTTATCCTGGAAATACTTTGAATTTCAGTGGCTTTTTATTGACTACCTGTTCTGTTTAATAATTAAATCTGATTTCTGCCAAGTCTTATACATTTAAATTGCTTTACCTTTTTTGTAACTCCCTGAGTATTTACAACTAAACTGACTGCCGCTTGCACACATGCACATTTGATTTAGTTGTAATACTAATGGCAGCATTTCTTCTTTTTTTTTCTGATTCAAGTCGTTTATTTATTAGTCTTGGATGTTAAATGTAGGGTGGCAGTGCTGAAGTAATAGGCTGGTTCTTGTTTGATAAATTATTTTCAATGATGTCTGTCAAATGGAGAAAATCGATGGGACCTTAAACTGCAGAGTGGCAAAAGCTCCTCTATGTAAAGCTATTAGGCACAGAAAAGTCTCTAAAATATGGAAATAATTTAGATGTCTGGAACATAAGAGAAGGATGGCAAGGTCATGGACTTTAGACTTGAACAGGAAAATGTCCACAGTGGGTTAGCATGGGTGGGCTATGGCAAATACAGCAGTAGGCAACTGCCCAGGAGCAAATAGCATCTCAGGAATAGTCAGGTGTCTGTTGGCTTTTGGCCCGGATCAGATGAGACAAACTCTGACAAAAGTACGGAGATTTGGCACAGAGGCACTGACTGGAGGGTTTACAGTGTGAAGGTAATAAAATGGCCAGACTGGAGTTGAAGAAATATGGAACTCCTTGTCCTTCCTGCAGTAGGAACAGAGGCTCTCACTGCAGTGCTGTGAAATGCCAGGAAAGGGGAGCTAAGGAAGTAAGCCTTCCAAATCAAAGCGTCAGCTGTGTGGTTTCAAAGAAATAATCCATGTTATTGTTTGATAATCGTTTTGATAATTTGTAGAGTAAAATATTGTGGTCAGGTTAATAGCCTTTATTATCTGTTTTCTTTTTAGGGGCATTAATGAAGAAGAAGTCACTCTTCAAACAAACAAGCAGGTTTACTCTCTCCTGTTGCGTGCAACTGCTAACAAAAGTATGACCCTGCTAGAGCGAATAGAGGTAATTGTAAACTTACTGGAGCAGCTGTCTCAGAATGGTGAAGCCAGTAATGGAGGAATTCAGTGACTTAAGTGCTGCAAAAGAGCAGAAACAGTGCCTTGTGAATGCATGGGATCAGTGGTATTTTTTCCCATGTGGTATTTGGTTTTATCAAAGGTGATAAGAATGCTGCTTACATGGTTAACACAGTGCACCTGGGAAAGAGTAGGAATTCCCTCTGGACCTGTGTTAACTCTGTAAAGGTTTGGTTATTAGCGTTTCTTTGTTTGAAATGCAAAGTTGGGGTTCTGGATACAAACTAAACAATTTTTTTATCTTGGAGAAAAGCACAATTTTTCTCTTAAAGGTAATGGGCTTTGCAGCAATGCAAACGTTTTGCATAGAACTATAACCTCACAGTTGCTCTGTTTGATATTTAATGAGATAGACTTTGTAAGCAAAGCTTTATTGGAATACTTTAACCAGTAACATGAAATGAAGCTGTGCAAGGAGATTTCTGTTGAATGTGTGGACACGTTTCTCTCATTAGTCACTATTCTGCACAAAACACGTGCCTTCCTCGCTTTGGTGCAAGGTTCTTGCATTTGCCATTGCTGATATTTCGTTTGCAACGGGAGGTGAATGATTTTAGCTGTGTTGGAATTGATCCAGAATAGTGTTACCTTTTTCAGACTTGAAACTGTGAATAAATAAAAGCATATTTTTAAATGAATATTTATTAAATAAACCTATGAATTGTACTGCGTTGTTTGTTATGCTTCTGTCAGTGACATAAACTGTTCAACAGAACTAAAACCATTTGAAAAGCACTGGGAGCTAGAAAAAAAAACTATAAATGCTGCATATTTTTCCTCTTGTAAATGAGAAGTATAGCTCATTGGAGGTGGTAGATGTTTGTCATTTAAACGTATTAACAGTTTTTGTGTGTATTACATGTGTATAAGACCCCCCACACTCAGACACACACAAACTGAATCAACTATTTAAGCTGCTTGTTTGGAGGCACTGATTCTTAATGCCACGGTATGATATGCAAAATGAGGGGTTTGGTGGTTTTTATATGGGCATGTTCTTTTTAACCAAGAGGGAAAAAAAAGTTTACAGAAACCTCCAGCCTAACAATATTAGTGCGATTTACGAATGTATCTTTAGGTCTGTGTTTTCAGGAGAAAGCTGAGCTTTCAGATGCCACACAGTGCCTGCATACACCTGAAAGAAAGAAATATGCCTTGTGAAGGGGTGGAGAAATGAGAGGCTTAGTGTGTCTCCGATTTCTGCTGCTTCTGCTTTTGAATGAGTGAGTTGTAGGAAGTGGCACAGTGGGTGCTTGGGTTCTGGTTTCTTTCCCTGCTTTTTACCTGGGTCCTGACTATATTTCCCACCTCTTGTGCTGTTCTTGCTTCTCCTGAGCTGAAAGCTGCAGGGTATCAAACAGCAGGTTTCTGAAGCAAGGTAAAAAAGCACTGTGCTTGAAATTGATATTGTCAGGAAATTTGGCAGTGGTGGAAGGGTGTGAGAAGTGTGTTCATGACAATCTTTCCTGAGGGGTAACTAAGCAAGACTGAGATCAGTGAGTCTTGGGTGCAGAGAACAGAGACAGATATTCCTGGCCAGAGGATTTCCTATGGAGCTGTTCCTGGCAGGCTCCTGCTGCTAAGGGAAAGGTCCTGCTGAAACCCGCTGATAGATCTGATCTAGCAGGCTCTCTCAATGCAATTTTCACTTCCAAAGGACAAGTCTAAAAGGTCTGTCCCAGAGAACAGTTAAGACTCAAGTGTAATCTCTGGTTCCCTGCAACTGAGACAGGTGATGAAATGGGCTGTTTCAGAAGAGGCTTTGCTTGACTGCGCTTTATTGGCGTTGCACCACACAGATCCATGCTCAAATGCGGTGCTTTCTCCTGAGTACCATTTACACGTTCCTGCATCCTGCTGATTTCAGAAGCAGCTGCTCATGTAAATGTGCGCTTCTCTTCTGTGGGCTTTGAGTATTTGGCATTGTGACTGTCAGCCAGTTTAAGAACATGGCCACAGAGCAAGCCCTGAGAAAGAACAGCTCTTGCTGCGTGAGGTCTGTTACTGTGATCTGGGGAGAAACTGTGAGCTGCTCTTGCTCTCCTGTAACAAAACAGAACTTGAGAATTTCAGCAAGGCACATGGATCAGGTCTGCAATCCGCTAAATGGCTTACTAATAAAAGTGCTAAGCCCTCTCTGGTTTAAGAATGCTACAGGGGTTGGATAAGACAGCAGAACATTTCCTGCTTCTTGATAACACAGGCAGACTTGCAATTGCAAAGCCAGCAGCTGGGAGAGCAGCTTGTTCTGTAGATGAACACTCGTGTCCACAGGGAACAGGCTCATGCAGTGCTCTAGAGACAAGCTGGTAACCAAGGGCCCACTGCAAAGAATATTATCTAGGCCTTCCAAAAAGATGAATTCCTAAGCCCCAAGCAGGGGAGAGCTCTGGGGGAATGATTGTTTCAGCTATGAAAGTGTTCCTTGGATAAAACTAAGCCAGGCCTGTACATCAGCTGATCCAACTGGAAAGGAATAAAAAGCCACTCCATTGCTGCAATTCTATTCCCTTTTCTCTTTTTAATGAAATATATTGCTAAGTGCTGCACCGTGAACCAAGCTCGAGAGCTTGTATTTTCTGTTCATTAACACATGGTGAATGTCTGAATCCAATATTCAGCCATCATGTCGGCTGAGTCACAGCAACAGTTTGCATGGCCTCTGTGTCCCATTAAATGTGGTAAGTACGTATTATGTGGAGATGATGAAAGCTGATAAGTTTCTTGTGGAGATATCTACAGAAGTGGGCCTGAACTGAGGACTTAGACAAGTAATTAGATGTGACTTATATGGCAAATTCTTTTGCTATCCTAATGTGTGGGAGCACAAGCTCACATGGATACCTTCGGCTTCCAGTCCTTGCTCTCTCCTCTGACAGACCCCATCTTCCCTTCTTCCTCTGCCCTAGGCCCTAGCTCACGCAGATCTTCTCTAGCTGCCTTCTCTTTCAGATGTGAGAGGTGGGGACTTGAACTGACTTCCAAATCCTCAGTCTGCTGTGGATTTATTTCTGAATGCAGAGATGAACAGTACTGCACACTCTGTTGTAATGACACTGCCCAGCTCTATCTGAATGTTCAACAGCGTAACTTCAATTGTCCTTAAAGAAAATAGTGGCAGTCAGCAATGGCTTCTTCTTCTTTCTCTTCCTTTTCTCCTTGGGGCTGTGTCCGTGCGGAGTCCTGCAGCTACATCCAGTTACCATAGCAATTATAGTACCCTTCAAGATGTTCTTTTCTAATGATGAAATATTCCTCCCACTGCTCAACATTATCTTCCAGCAATTAGTAGGATTCTGAGATCCTATTTCATCTCAAGAAATGGAACTGCTCCATAAAGCTCAACAGTTGTGTTATTGTGCCCGCTCTGACTGATGAATCCACGTATACAACTTGAAGTTATTTCCGTTTCTATTAACATAACTGGGTTCAGATTAACTCTTATCCTAGGTACAGAGCTTCTTCCCTAATTGGGAATTCGGGTCATGCACTCAGAATTGAGCTAATAGAAACTTACAGCAAATGAGGGTTTCTGTGTTATTCCATGAACCTTAGCGCTATACTAACAACGTGAGTGACTTTCATGAGGATTATAATTGAGTGTATTATGATTTAAGTCTCCTGTGATTTTCACAGCATTGGCTGAAGGTAGCACGAGTGCTAAACAGGATTACTTCTCCTTTCACAGATAAACAATTAAAGTATAAGCCACATCCAAAACAGACAACTCTAACACCATTATTAATGATAAGCCAGTTTACTTCTCTCTTTACAAATCCTTCTCTACAGAAGTAGAAAACCTACTTTTTTAAGACTGCAAGGATATGTAGTGCCAGTAACTGACATAACTGACCTGCTGTTAGCTCCATGCAGTGCAACAGTACAAGAGTTACCCTACTCCCCTGAGAATCTACGATCATCACTTTAATATAAATATTCCAAAAGGAGAACAACAAATACGCTTTGCAACAGAAAATACTTCAGCATAAGTACGACCTTCTTTTACAACAGAAGGTGTGTATTTAAAAACTGACCACAGACAGAAGTGAGAACCTCACCCTGTGCACTAGGAGATACCTGAGGTGACACACGCAATGTCAATGTATTACTCTGATGCAGCAGTTTGTTTCCTGGGAATGCCCAGGTAAAACATTTACACTGCACACACAAGAAAAAGTGACTTCAAAACATGCTGGGCATATTGTAGATCTGAGATATTTACATGCCAGCAGCTCACACAAGCTACTGCCAGGACAGCGCTGCGTATTCCCAAATACTTCATTGCAGGACAACAGGTCTGCAAGATGCAAAAGCCTTCTGTTGAGAGCCACTCAGCCTCCAACACGTGCTGTGCTCTCACTCAGATAAAACGCAGTTCTGTGAGCGCAGTGCTTTCTGGATCCCAGCAGCGAGGTCTTGAGGAGTGGGACTCTCCGCAGTGCAGCTTACTGGGATTCCTGCTGCTTCCATGGCTTCAGCAGTTGTTGGACCGATAGCAGCAAACTGCAATGACATTGTTTACAGCTGGAATTAGTGTGAGCAGGTATGGGCTGAGCTCGTATTAGTTACTTTCTTTGCTAACACGTCAGAAATCAGTTGGCGTGTCTGAGCTCACTGAGTTGTACCATTTCACACTGAACACCTTCAGTGCCACAAGTCAGCTACCAGCTGGGCTCTCTACAAAGTACTTAGGAAAGATTACTATTTCTCCCACCATTACAAACTTTTAAAGCTTGAATTTCCAAGAACAGGGAAAGTGAGAGGGATTTCAGTATGCGTCAGCATGTAGTTGCTGACTCAAACAAGAACTGTTCACACCTTCACATCACTGAGAAAGTGAAGCAAAGGCTGAGAAAGTTTGGGGGGAAAAAGAGAGACAGCTTTACCTCCCCTGTACCAATACCAGCCTGCTTTTTCCCCAGCAAACCTCAACTGTGTGACCAGCAGCTGCCAGCACCAGCTCAGGGAATGTGAATTCAAAGAACAAGGTACAAACCTTAACGTTCTTCTTTGCCATCACGTGGGAATTGTGTTTTCTTGTGCAAACAGAAAGTTCAGAAATCCTCTACAAGACGTTTTTTTTCCTCTTTATGTTGCAATGAAAAGTGTGGTTATGTATTCATAATTATGATGTTAGAATCTCGTTATTTGTGTCTCAAATCAAGACTGCAGAACTTTGCAATGGATACTGGCTAACATGTCTTTGTTCAGAGAAATAAGCACGGAGAGCCCGGCATTCCCACTAAAAAATGAAGGTTTGGAAAGGGTACAACAGCTTTCCTCTCCCTCAGTCTCCCAACCCAGGCTTTCTCCCTATCGTATTTCACCATTTTAAAAGAACAGGTACCTTTACGTGGTTGGCAGAATCACCGGAAAGCTTCTGAATGTGCTGGAGGCAAAACCTGACACCAGATGGACTGAAGAACACGATGCTTGCTGGAATTCCCTGTGTGAAAGTAACCAGAGGTTGGCAGAGCTTTCTCAGCTCCAGTAGCACATCAGTTCTTTCCCAGCAACCCCTTTCAATGTCTCTATATGGACACAAAGTGTTTTTGTTGATGAGAAACAGATGCTAAGCCAACAGAGGGCTCTCTGTGGTGCAGTCTGCCAAACCTCCACGTAACACTGAAATTCAGGTGTGGCTTTAACCAAATACTTCGTCCCATACCCATTTGGTGATAAACGTTCTGCAGTTTTTCTCATTTTCCTGTTTAGCAAGAAAACGCAGCAAGTTATTTCACTACATCCATTCCCGTCTATGTCAGTTCTGGCCATATTCAGTTTCCCAGCTCATGTGGTTTACCCTAAGTTTTGCCCACCCAGAGATGCTGTGACAAAGATGAAGCAATGCCTTAAAGCTCCAGATCACAGGGAGGACTTTCCCTCCCACAGTACGGCCTTAAGGGAGCCAAAAGAAAACTGTGCAAGATCCAGATCCAAAGCACGTGCCTTCTTTCTTGGGATTTTCTGTTTGACCAGAAGGATACGCTGCATGAGATGTACCCAAAGCACATCTGCTGCTGTGTAACTGTGCATGACTTGGAAGCTGGCCTGAGCCTCTGGAAAGCAGAACACGGGACGGGAAGGGAAGGGAAGGGAAGGGACGGGAAGGGAAGGGAGGGGAAGGGAGGGGAGGGGACGGGA
>JANHGO010000012.1:4510885-4531703 GCA_024606505.1 Aquila spilogaster | reverse complement strand
CCCCCCCCCCCCCCCCCCCCCCCCCCCCCCCCCCCCCCCCCCCCCCCCCCACAAACTCAACAGTTGCTGTGTAACCATTCTCTTCCTTCTTTCCCTGGGGCATGTCTACACCATCCTGCAGCTACATCCAGTTACCACAGCGATTCTAGTATCCTACAGGATGTTCTTCTTTAATGATGAAGTATTCCTCCCACTGTTCAACATTATCTTGCAGAAATTAGTATACTTCTGAGACTCTATTTCATCTCAAGAAACTGAACTGCTTTATAAAGCAAAATGGTTGTCTTATTGTGCCCAGTCTGACTGATGAATCCACATACACAATTTGAAATTACTTCAGTTTATATTAACATAATTGGGTTCTTATTCTAGGTACAGAGCATCTTACCTAATTGGAAATTCAGGTCATATACTCAGAATTAGCTAATAGAAACTTACAGCAAATGAGGATTTCTCTGTTATTCTATGAACCTCAGCACTATACTAACAACATGAATGACTTCCATGAGGATTATAATTGAGTATATTATGATTTAAATCTTCTATGAATTTCTTAGCATTAGCACTAAATAGGATTACTTTTTCTCCTTTCACAGATAAACAATTAAAGCATAAACCACATCCAAAACAGACAACTCTAACACCATTATTAATGATGATAAGCCAGTTTATTTCTCTGTTAATAAATCATCCTTCACTAGAGAAATAGAAACCAAAACCTAATTTTTTAAGACCCTGTACTGTAAGGATATTGAGTGGCAACAGCTGACCTGCTATTAGCTCCATGCAGTGCAACTTCACTTCAAGCATTGTCCTATTCCACTGAGAATCTACAATCATCATTTTAATATAAATGTTTGAAAAGCAGAACAATGAAGAAGTAAGCTTTACAACAGAAAATACTTCACTGTAAGTATGCTTTTCTTCTACAAAAGCAAAAGAAGATGTGCATGTAAAACTGACTATACAGAGAAGGGAAATCCTTACCTTGTGTGCTAGGAGATACCTGAGGTGATACATTTATTTCAGTATACTATGATGCAGATTAGCCTCTCACAACTAGTTTTCAAGGAATGCCCACATAAAATATTTACACTGCACACATGAGAAAAAGGGGAATAGCTAGATGCTTTAAAATATGCTGGACAAATTCTAGATTTCTTAGACGTTTAGATGCAAGCTTCTCACACAAGGCCCTGACAAGGACAGTGTTGCATAGTCCTGAAAAATACTTTCTTGGAGGACAACAGGTCTGCAAAATGGAAAAGTCTTCTACAGCACCATATTCACCTTCGAACGCATGCTGTGCTCTCATTTAGCTAAACAGCAGTTCTGTAAGTGAAGTGCTTTTTGGATCCCAGCGGCGAGGTCTTGGGGAGTCGGACTCTCTGCAGTACAGCTAACTGGGATTCCTGCTGCTTCCATGGCTTCCGCAGTTGTTGGACCGATAGCAGCAAACTGAAATGACATTATTTACAGTTATCATAGCGTAGTCAGTTACGGCATCAACTCTTACTAGTTACTTAGGTACACATCCTTCCTTCTTTGCTGACATTGTCAGTGTATCAACTTGCATGGCTGAGCTTACTAAACTGTACTAACCATTTCAGGTTGAAGATTTTCAGCATTAAAAACCACCTATCAATTGAGCTCCTTAGAATTTACTTAGGAAAGATTATTATTTATCTCGCCATTATAAACATTTAAAGCTCTTAGTCCCACAAAACAGGAAAAGTGAGAGGAATTTTAATATGCCTCAGCCAGATTCAAGCAAGAACTATTCACACCTTCACATCACTAACAGAAAAAAAAGCCTATACCCAGTGGAGACTGGCAAGTTAGTCGGGGAAAAAAATTCTAGGTGAAAACAATTACGTTTTCTTTTTTTAAAAAAAGGCTCTCAGCTATATAATAACATTTGTATTTGCTATCTATGTATGTGCTATAATCTGTTTTTTCAGAGAAATAAAACACAAACAAAAGAGAAAACAAAGGTTTGTAAAGGGTTTAACAGCCTTCCTATCTCTCATTTGCCCACCCCAAATTTACTCCCTATTGTATTTCACCCCTTTTAAAGAGAAGATACCTTGATATGGTTGATTAAATCCCCCGAAAGCTTCTGAATGTGCTGGAGGCAAAATTTGACACCAGATGGACTGAAGAACACGATGCTTGCTGGAAATCCCTGAGTAAAAGTAACCATAGGTTGGCATATACTACTCACTATTCCAGCAGTGTATCAGTACACATTCACATAAATCCTTTCAACTGTCTCTATATGGACGTGAAGTGTTTTTATTAATGAGGAACAGCAGTTAACCCAACAGAAAGGGTTTCCTGTGGTGCAGACAGCCTGCCATACCACAGAATGCTGAAATTCAGGTGTGACTTGAAACAAATACTTTGTCAAACAAGCACTTGCTGATAAATGTACTGAAAGTGTTCTGCAGCCGTACTTATTTTCCTGTTCAGCAAGAAAACTCAGCAAGCTATTTCCCTAAATCAATTCCCATCTATCTCAGTTCTGCACATATTCTCTGTTTCCTAGCTCATGTGGTTTACCCTAAGTTCTGCCCGCCCTGAGAAGCGCTGGCAAAGATGAGGTGTTGCCTTAAAACTGCAGACCCCTGGAAGGGCTCGCTCGCTCTCAGAATAAGCCTGCCTTAAGATAGCAGCAGGAACCTTCTGTAGCCAAAAGAAGACTGCAAAATTCGGTCTGGAGTGAAGGGCCCAAGCTCTTGAGCTGCGGACCCAAAGCACATGCCTCCTTTATCATGATTTTCTGTCTGACAAGAAAGATACACTAATTCCACTCAAACTACATCTGTTGTTATTTTATAGCGCATGACTTGGAAGCTAGCCTTAGCTCATGGAGGCCAGAATGACAGTTTAACACAGTGCTGTTCATTGTCTCACCAAGTGCTAAACACTTGTCGTTTTATGTCAGCTCTCCGCGCACTAAATATATAACCACGATATCATCAGTTAAGAACAACTAAAAAGCGCATGAGAAACACATTTTAGCAGCTTTACACTGAAACTAACATCTAATTGCGGCAAGCAAGAGTTCCATAAAAAGAGTTCAGACAGTTACAAAATGCATATGCACTACTGACTCAATTTTGTAACTGCTATAAACCAAATACTGTGGGGTTCAGAACTGCAATATCCACTGGGGAACACCAGGATATACTACAGTGTATTGGTTAGACTGCCCACACCATAACCTTTTAGGACCTCTTGAAAAAGAACTTCAAAATCAGTATGTAATTTAACAAGACATTAATGCACAGATTCTAAAAAGAGGTGCAACACGCTCAAGGAGGCCAAGTTTCTGTAAGAAGGAAGGCCTGCATTTTGAATAAAATTAATCCTAGATATCATGTAGGCTCCTACAAATGGAAAATTCAGAAAGCCAGTCTTGAAAAAATAAAAGCCATTATTAGTACCTTCAAATCTTTTATTATGCACTGATCCTTGATTAATGACATTTACTAGAGAGTTTTAAAAAGAGAAAAACATTGATAATTCTAGCAAATATATCTCAATACACTGGTCAACAGCATGCCACTTGGAATTCTAACACTTAAAATGAGAACACTACATTCATAAATTGGATAATCAGAGAAGGAACACTGAAACTATGTAGGGCAGATTACTACTGGATTCTGATTTGTAGTATATAGCAAAGATGTCCAGTGATATTTCAATTACACTAATAAAAATTAATAATAAAGCTGTTCAATAAATATCCTCACTAAATGTAATTTCTGACACGGTATTACTTAAAAAGCAGTCTTGTCCAGCTCAAAGGAATAAACTGAATATGTAATTATTTATGCAGTTATGTATGTAATTATTTATGCAGTAATTCTGAAACATACATGTATTTTGAAAGTCAGACGAAATGTGAAAAGTTTCGTTTTTCTTCTTTCTTATGACATTTGTAAACGAGCCCAAAAGACACAAGAAATAACTGAGGGACTCGTACTTTCTGTCTGAAACTTTTGCTAAAAGATTTTCTTGGTAGTCAACAGGGAAACAAAACAAGAAGCCCATGCAGGATATTCCTGTATCACCAAAATTACCATTTACAGACAGCTGAAAAAAAAGGAGTACATTCTGCTAGGTATTATCATATACCTCAAAAAACCCTCAAATTACATCAGCATCCAATACCTGTTGTGAGAAGTAACTGCTCAAAGATCCTTGCAGGTCAGCGTGTTGGGTTGTTTGATAAACAGTAAGGCTTTCCAGAGGTATACCTGGAATCAGGATATACATTCATAATTAAACAGGGTTTCATTAAATTTCTATTATTTCAAAAAACCACTCTCAACATAGTAACTGCACTTAAGTGTACTATTTTAGGCTAAAAAGATTAAAAAGATAGAGAAAAGGTACTTCTAGAGTTTCAAGATGTACTAAAGCATCTGTAATCAGAGGACCTCGAAGCACTTTGGCAAACTGGCAAGCCTTGCAGCGTTTCTGAGAGTTATCTCCCATCGCACAGAAGAGAACGCAGGTGAAGAACAAGGCAAATAACCTTGCTCACGTCATGCTACAGCTCAGTCCTAGCGCTGTGGGCAGCAATCCAACCTCGCGGTTTTTACTCCAATCCTCTAACTTCTAGCCAACTTGATAGCAAATTGAATTTTTAGTTATTCAAATTTGGTTCACAAGCTCTAGATACAACTTTTCTCATAACTGACTAATTAAAATGAGGCTCCAAGGGAAGTTCAACCTTTTTCTCTAAGTACCGTAGGAAGTACTTCTCTTTTCAGGGCTCCACAAGGAAAAAGAAGAGCTGAGGAATTAGGTTTCTCTCCTGTAAATACACAAGCAAGAACTTTAATTAACTTATGTTTTTAATAAAGAGTAAACATGATACATTTAATACATTTTAAAGGTACCAGATGTTGAACACTGCAGTAAATGCTGCATGCTTCATCACAGACACAGCCGTAAGATAACTGAGAACATTTGCAGTGCAACTGCATCCACAATTCAGAGGACAGAGGCTACTTAGCATGTAAATTAAAAAATATTCCATAACTATAATATGAATACATTGGCTAAAAAGATTGCACAAAAGATAAACCGCATTTCTGTTCTCCTTGCCATTCTACAAAGCAAAACAAGTACTGTGCAAGTTATCTCCTCCTCCTCCTCCTCAGAAACACAATCTTCCTCAATTTTATATTTAAAATCTTAGTCCCCCTCAATACATGACAGCTTGCTCTATATAAAAGAATGTTCAGGCGGACAAAGAAGAGGACAGAAATACTGTGCTGAAAAGTTTCAATCTATCTGAAACTAGCAAATAGCACTGTCTGTATGAGATTCTCAATAATTTGCTGGGTTTAGGGCTTAAACTAATTGTTTTGGCAAGTTTTTCACTGCTAGATTTTATCTAATAAAAGTGAATATTAACACTTTGCAAAAGATAAAGAGCATTTTAATCAAGGAAGAATTCGATCTTTGGATAGCAATTTAACAGCAGGCTTTTTTTGCACAGAGTTTGCCTTTCCTATAAATAACAAACACAGAGAAAATTTCAAGATGAAATTCTACGCAGCTGCACACAACTTTGCATTCATCTTTCAAAATAAATGAGAGTTCCTCAACACATTTTTTTATTACTAATTCAGATATGTTAATACAAATGTTTAAGAGACGACTACTAGAAAAATAAATGCCTTTTTTTTTTTTTTTAAGTGCTGTAAGTAGAGTCTTGGTTTATAACAGTAGGCATCAGAGATGCCTCGGGGGGTGGGGGGAAGGACAGCATAGTAAAAATCAAATGGAAAGACCCTAGCAGGAGTCAACACAGATATATCTAATATATATGTCCTAAATGCACACTGAAGTTTTATTAGAAGCCATAGATATGCTTGTAATAAATTACAGGAAGGAAGAATGAACTTGGGACAGAATGTAAAAGAGATTGTAAAATAATAAGATAAAACCTAAATATTTCAGCATTAATCCTCCTGCAACTCATGTCAGTTAATTGAAATGTCAGTATCATATCTGTAAAGAAACACTAATCCTTTTTGACTTGTGTTTACAAAGCACAGAAAAATTCCTTAGTAGGCCTGAACAATACAACAAGCATTGGCCCTCATGGTATCCCCTACTTCTGTAACCAACGCAAATGTTACACTGTAATAAAACTGAAAAAATATTTGCCTTGAAAAGAGAGTAAAGCTAACTAGGTAGTTAAGGAGTAAATTCCTTTATTTTCCCAATCACTTAAGCTGAAGTGGGTACCACAGCACAAAAGGTGAATACCAGAAGAAATTTCATTGCTTCAGATTTTATTTTTATTCTGACAATAAATTCTAATGATGTAACAAATTTAGAGCTATTCTTTTAATTTACTTATCATTTTATGCATTAAAAAAATTAAATATATACATAATAGGGAACATGATGTAATTTAATCTGTACTTCAGAGGTTGTTATAAACCACTTGATAAATTGAGAGCGCCTAAGTATGCAAAATCCAATAAATCATTGAGTATGATTATATGTATCAACAACAGGCAGTCTCCAATGATTGAAATCCACTGTTCGGTTATCAAAACCAAAGGGTATTCAAAGGCAGTCATTTTTGCAAGGATAATGGAAATGTTGCAGCATTGTGTTAATTTAAATAGCCTGCTGGTGTTCTGGTATGAAACTGCCCTCAGGATACTCTATGTAAAAGGCTGTAAACACAGAGTTCTCTCTTTCTGTGGTGGCTACCAGAAGGTGCTGCTGGCTCTGGAACTTCTCTGCTCTCACCAGAAAGTGCTGTTCCCTGTCAGGCTCCCTCTGTGACTGCCAGCTCCTAACTCGGCAGGAGGGTGCAGGCAAAGCAGGGAAATAGCCACGGGATCAGATATCGTCAGAAGTAACAGGGTCTGTGAACCAAGCAGCTCCCAAGGGAGGAGAAAGAACCGGGATGATCCTCGACTCGACTGAGAAAATAACCAAGAAGATGTTACGATGCATTAAGTGTGCCAGTCACAGGTGCACCAATGAGGAATTTTTCCACTCCTGGTATTACACACACTGTTTTCTTTAGACCTGATCCTAGGTTTTTTTCACATTCATGCAACAAGAGAGACAGGTATTTTTCTCATCCTTCCTTCTCAAAAAAAACCTCCATCTGCAAACTGGCAAACATTAATTCATTACCAGAAGCAAATTTCCTAGCACTAAAAAATCAGCTAAAACCAGTCTTTGTTTTAAAATATCTTTTGAAGAGTAGATGTGGGTTATTCTTCACTTATGGCATTTTTGTGTTGAAAATTTCATTTTTAATTTTCAGAATTTATTACTTAATCTTGTGTTGGCAACTCTAATTTTTATCATGAAATATTCCATATAGTTAAAATATTTTATTTGCCAATGAATAACAGAGCACTCTGCCCATAAAAAACAATACTTGCCAGCTCAAATCAATTTTTCTTTTACCTATAAATCTCTGCTACTATGCAGACTTTGCTAATCAACACTCTCTTTCACATCTAACATGCCTAACAGTCAAAAATAACGTGTCAGGGTTCTTGACATCATTTCCACTACTGAAGCACCTAGCACCTTATTCAGCAAGTTCATAAAGCGTGGTCAGCAGTAGGGCTCTTAAACCAGCAGATACAATAATTCATCCAACATCTAGAATAATTGCACTGTCATTTGTTTCTCTGACTAGGGTTAGCCAAAGGCAGGCTATTTACCTTGACTGACTGAATAACATGGCTTTTCAAAGCATTGGTCATTCTCTGTCCCATTAGTGGACACTGCATGAGCCTCTAGATGAAGGTTTCTGTTCCCCCTTTAAATTTGGGGCAGGCAGTCCTTCAGCGAAGGACATACCTTGGTATCAGACTGAAAGCTACCCTCCAATTTCACTATGAGGCTCCACTACACAGCTCCCTGCTTTCTTACATGAGCGGGGATGCACCCCAGGTCATGTAAAAGTACAGAGAAGAATCTGCCAGCTAACAGGTTGCTGCTGAGATACTGAACCTTAGGTGTGATTTTCACCTGGTACAGAGGTTATTTTAGCAACGAGTTTCAGAGTGCTTGAGGACTAATTTTGCTGGCTTCTTTTGATAACTGTTCCTCCCAGCCGATGCTCAAGACGGACACTTCGAAGGCAGCATGCACCTCAGTCGTGGATCCCCTGGAACACCACCACGTGAGTCAGAAGCTCCGAGGTCAACCTCATTGCACTGGCAGCTCCCGCTTATGACATTCTTCACCCAACTCCTATACCCCAGGCCGTACAAAAACACAGCCTCTTTTTTCACAGCTTGTACTGACCCACCCACTCAAAAGATAATGAGCCCCTAAGCCTAAAAATGTTTCTTATTACTACTGGAAATTTTAACAAATTACAGTAAAAAAACCCCGAAGCAGTAGACTAACTAAACTTTTAAAAATTACCCAACAATCTGATAATACATTTAGAAGCAGCAAACAGATCAGCATATCCAGCTTTAACCATAACAAAATGGTTAAACAAAACAAACTATCATTTTAACTAACCCTTTCTGCAACTTCTTCAAAACCACTCTCCTTTGGTGCTGAAAAAGATATTCCTCTGAACCCACATGTCCATTCTGAGGAAAAGAGTTCCCCTTATCTACTTGGAACTATGGCATGGTGAGAAATCCCCAGCATCAACTGGTTTGAAGCAAGAGAAGTCAGGTCACCCAAAGTTCACAGAGAAGCAGCACACCTACAGTCACAATCATTTAAATCTTATGATTAAGCAGCAATTTCCAATCATTACAGCTCTGATCTTTTAGTAAAAAAATACTTTCTCTACTGGGTCATATAGTATTATTGATCAATTACAGAGTCTGAGATTTCATGTAAATTAGTATTTTGCATAGATATTTCAAAGTATTTTTTATCATCTTTTAAAGATATCACCTGCATTACCAGAAGTTGATTCATGGGTTCTGCATAGAAGAGATATATGCAGTAAGTACTTCTCCGCTTCAGCGTACACTTGATTTATAGGAAATTCCAAAACAACAGAAGGTACATTAGCTTAATTTAAGTAGAAGATTTTAGATACTTACTTGAGCAAATATATTCAGCTAATTTTTCAGCATTTCCAGACTTTTCTCCTTGTGGAATAAGACCAATTTCTTCCACTATAACCAAAAGCAGCAAAGAAAAACATTTAAATCAATGAGAACAATTCAGATTTACTATCACAGAAACATGGGTTGAAAAGGGAGACACAACTTGATCCACACTCACTTCTTTGAAAAGCAAAAAATCAGAGCCTTTGAAGTAGTAACATGCTACGAAAGATTTGATTTTGGTTCTAGAAAGACAAAGTACAAAAGAAGAATTCTGGGGATAGCTAAGCTGTTTTGGAGAGTTTCTAAACTCTCCTACCTGAAGCGGTGAAACAGAAAGCACTGTCTGACTGCGCTGAATGGGCTGCAATTCCTGGCATGGTACGGTTGCAGGTAGCTTCCCAACGAGTGTATCGCTCTTCTTTGTAGTGAAAGCTGAAATCCTATCAGAAAATCTGAGTATAACACTGGTCTTTTTTAAACCAGTAAGTAGGATTAAGATGAATTCCTGATAAATTAACTAATTTGGGACTTGATTGATTCAAGATGCTTGTTAGGTGTTACCGGTTAGTGATTCAATGTTGTTACCAACCTGCCTGAAAAAATATGCTTTTTACAGAGGTAGCCAGTACTTATCTGAACTATTTTTGTACTAGAAGCAGAAAAACATCAAGTCGCTTAAAACTCTCAAATGCTAGTCTTTTCATAATATTTCCTGTGTGGTTCAGTGGAAGCTAAAGCTACAATGCATTCT
Source organism: Aquila spilogaster (assembly GCA_024606505.1). Classification (NCBI taxonomy): domain Eukaryota; kingdom Metazoa; phylum Chordata; class Aves; order Accipitriformes; family Accipitridae; genus Aquila; species Aquila spilogaster. The sequence goes on along the minus strand of JANHGO010000012.1, from coordinate 4,521,860 downwards.
TACAATAAGAAAGGCTTTCATAAACTAAAATCTACGTTGCATTTTTTTATGTACATAAAATATGTATTGCATCAAATTAAAACCAGTGTCAAGACGAATAAAGCAGCTGACCCACTGAAGTCAATGGGAAGTAGACTGCTGACTTCTGTTTGGCAAATGCCTCACAGGAACACTGAGGGAATGAAGGGCCAGTGCATCACACTTTGTACAGTCTCAGACAACCATGTTATAATCCCCTTCATCCAATTTAATTTCCAAAGTGAACGAAAAAACCCACATGCAAATTAAGAACAAAGGGTTTTTTCTTCTTTTTTTTGACCAAACTTTTGAAGCAGTTACCATCACAATACAAAAGTAATGAAAAAGCAGAAGCTAGAACCTTAGCTGAGCTAAGCATATATAGTTCTAATGTGTATACAATTACCTGTTTTCAAAATTATCCATTTATAAAACTTCCCTATATTTTCTTCTAAGCACCCTTGAATAGCAGCCAATATTCCAAAAAATGTACTTTACAAGACAGATTTATCTAAGATTTCTTTTTTTAAACCCCAGCTTACCTAGAGAAGCTGTAGCTTTTCCTACCACGTATGCTGGTTTGGTATTCCATCTTTGTTTAAGAGATTTTGACCAGGCTGAAAAACATTAAATTAAATTTAAGCATGTGGCAACAAAATACAAATGCTAAATGAGTATTTGGACTTCTGTTTAATCTACAAATACAGCAAAATAATAATAATAACAACTAATACTCCACTACATATTTCAGCAAATCTGGACGTACAAAATGAATTTTTAATGTATTTTTTTTTCATTGTGTAAACAGCAGTCTACAACATGTTTTTAAAAGCTTAATTTGAATAAACAGTTCTTAGCTGCTTTTGCTAAGCAGCATTTTTAATGCACACTTGCCCTATGCCAGATCACACGCAACTTGCAATGTTAATTTATATTTTGGCATTAAGAATTTTAAAAAGCATCAAAACTTATAGGAAAAAACAGCACATAGTACAAAGGGAGATTTAGACATACAAACTGGTGGTTTACAGCTGAAGGCTTAGGCAAAAAACTCACATATAATCTTATATGACAACAAATAAAAGGGTAAAAATCTATATTCATGCACTACAGTACTCTATAACACAACTCCTTCTTATACAAGAAAAATATAGAAACTGATTCTATTTTAAAAATATAAAAAAAAAAAGTTATCAGCTCAGAAATAAAATCTACTAGAGACCAAAATAAAATTACTAGGAAGTGGTTTTCCTCCTTCAGGCTCTATCTTATAGATTACACTTCTTGGATCCAGCTACCTGATCCCTATGCCTGAAATCCTAACGGGTCAAAAATAGATACACTAAGTCTTTTACTATCTTGTCTTAAAACAGTACAGCATAGGACATTGAGTTCCTTTCTAGTATTCTTGGGGAAAAAAAAATTAGAAATAGAAACTACAACACTAATAAAAAAAATCATAGGAAACTATTCTAAAGAAGGAAAAGGATTTATTACCTTTGAAAGGAACCCAAATAGGAACTAAAGACTCCCCAAATTACTAATCAGAACTACAGACGAACTCTAGGTAAGATACTACATTTGACCAAAAATCCTAAAACATAGCCCTCTGCTGCTGAAAATGCTAAAATGAGCTGACAGTGTATTTACTCAGGAGTGTAACCTTACTCACTGTACATTGATTAGTGTATGACTACAGCCAAAATATGGAGCAGATAAAGTAATGATACAATTTAAGTGCACGCATAAACTCAAAGCCAGTAGTTAACACTTAGCATTGGAATTCAGAAGAGTTTACAAGGATTTGATAGATCATTGGTATGGTAATTTCTATTTGGCATTCTGCAGGATTCTTACAACTAATCTGTTGGCTTTTATGTATCACCATGTCTTCAGTGCTTTTTAGCTAATGCTAAATTCACTTGAAAAATTTTATATTCAAGACAGAGAAATCTGTTTTTCTGTAAGACTCCATATGAAGACTACACAGAAATAGCAGTGGCCAGTTTCTACAAAATGCTCCTCTCTTTAAGGGAGGAAAGTGGTTAGTAAGCAAAACTAGGCACTGCAGCAAAATACTCCTCATGCATGAGTTTCTGTTTACAACTCTTCTTAGCAAAGATAACCACAACTGAAAAAGCTCACACTAATTAGTAATTTGCACCAAAAGCTCTCTCATTTCTAACAACAGCATAAGTGCAGAAAACCCAGCCCTCAACCCCTTAAAAGCTCAATTTCACGAGGCCTTTATGATGCCAAAAGAACTATGATATACAGCTTTTTAAAAAAGGCATACTCCAAACACCTACTGGTGGGTGAAATAAAATTACAGACTCCATAAAATACTGAAACAGAAAGACTAAGGAATATAAATATGCACTTACCTTCATTTTTACTATTCTCTTTTAAACATAGCTTGATGGCTTCTAATGCTCTTGGACTGGTAAAAACTAGGCCTCCATAACATTCTGGATGAGACAGCTACTTACAAACAGTAAATTTAAGAAGTAAATTAAAAAATTAATAGATAAATTTAAAAATTAAGTTGGTCAATTCTTTATAAACTTGTGAAGAACAAACCAGCTTCAATAAGTGTCTGAAACCGAAAAGGGCAAATATTTCATTACTATCAGTAGCCAGAGTATTTATAACAGAAATGTATAACAAAGCTCAAATTCAGAACAAAACTTGCACAGATTATATTACTTCTGAGAATTTGTAGGAATGGACAAGGATTCTTGTCACTGAAATGAGTTGGAAGGAAAGGTGAACGACATACGAGGTACTTAAAAATTCATACAAGAGAAAATGAACTGTTATTCCAAGTAGTAACACAGAGGGTACTACCCAGACAGCTGCTTGCCCCCTGCCCCCTCAAAGAACAGTTAAGATTGCTAAGGGATTCTCAAAGATCAGTACAAAAAAAGGAAAAATGTTCTTGGATCACTCGTAGATGAAGATCATGATACATTCAAACACCTAAGAAAGTTCAGTGCTGTTGGAGATTGTCAATAAAGGGAACCTTCCTTGGAAAACCTTTTCAACATTTTAAAATGAAATATATACATTGAAGAAAGAGTAGAAAGAAAACACTGATTATGCAATTTTATGCCATGTAACTAGGACATGCAGTACACTATTTCAGTACAATGTAAGGGTAAACCTCAGGTAACCTTTAGTTGTCACTACAGTCTTCTCATTTTTTGTTGTGACTAAATGCCCCAACCTATGACTACCTATGCTCCATCACCCTAAACATGATTTCTATCTGACCAACTTAATTCTTCAACAAGTATGGGCAACATACTTGATGTTGTATACAATACTGTATTGTGTTGTATACAATACTGTATTGTATACAACTGTGTTTGTGGAAACACAAAAAAAGGTACCACAGAGGGCATTATTAAATCAAGATAAGACACGGCTTCTTAGGAACCATGGCCTAAATTTTGTTGAAAATAAGACAACTGAAATAATTTAAAACCTACCTTTTCAAATAAGGTTTCAAGAGATACGAATTCAAATGACAAAACTGGAATCAAAGTTGCTTCAAATCCATATAATCCTAATTCCTACCAAAAAAAGGTTTACAGCTCTTGAAATAGATTTCAAACAGTAGTTTTTTCTTTTTCAAAGAACTGACTAAGCACAAATATTTCTTTTTACTAAAGTAAAATACAAAGGCATCTTCCTTCCTTTTACTAGTGAATCTGGTTTTGTTAGTTATTTAGTATTACAACATAATACCAAACAAACAACTGTGAAACTGAGGCCTCCTACATAGCTACTGAATAGTTACAGTATACACCAGCACATAACTCTGAAGTCCCTATGTGACAAACGATCACCTAGTCCTGCAAATATTCTTGTACATCTCTGTAATTCTTTAAAGTCAATCGAACTGCTTTTACAAGTAAGACCTACTCACATGACTAAAGGCAATAGCAGAAAGGACCACAACCTCTTTTTCACATTACATTCCCAGTAAGACTACTAACATTTTTTGTAACCTTAATTCTATCCATATGAACATAATCAATATTAATTAAAATGAAATTGTTTTAATATCAGTACTTTGCTGAGAGCTTTAACAGTGAATTCAGTACGAATGCCCCACAACTAAAATAATTTTTTCAGTTACAGCAAATTTTCTAGCATACTTTTTTTCTTAGCATAATTTCAGACATGCATTTGTGATTTTGTTTAAGCACTTTTTTCACTTGAAACAATTAAATTAATCTCTCTTGCTGAACAACACAATTGTTTACTTTTTTAAAAATTTACTCACTTTCATATACGGATCTGGTCCTGAATCTTTGTCTTTGGGATCCTTCAGCAACAGAACCTTCATTGTTTACCAAATAACTGCAAAAGAACTCTGAAATATAATAACAGAATTTATCTAAATTAGATCTAGATGTCTTTCTACTCAACAGGGACTTTAATAGCTCAGCTTCAAAGAAACTGGGTTGCTAACAGTTGCACTGCTCTCTATACAATGAGTAAGCAGTTAACGTACATTCTCTGGGCATGAACATCCACCCTGATAAGACCAACAAATAACATGCTGTCTTTAGATAATACTGCTTAAGGGAGAAGCTGTAATGAAAGTCATCAAGGAGAGTACATTTTAAAGGAGAATGTTTTGTAAAGGAAGTAACAACCCCTACAATGCAGTCATGTTCAGCAACGTAATAAGCTCCTATCTATAAAAACTTATTCTATTCTATTCATTTCCATGCTAGTTTCCACCTTATGCTCATCATAATGAGTATGCAAGGGCTTATGTATCAAGTGATTTAATTTGATGCATTTGGGGTCTCACCCTTTCCATGGGGGAAAACGTGCAAGGCAGTGTTTCAATTTTTTTTTAAAAAATACAAACATATGTGTGCGTGTATATACACACATTTATACATCTGAATATAATATGTGTGATATTCATATGCCTTCTTTGATATATCTATAGTAAACAAGGCAAGACTGAAAAAATATATTCTGTCATTAAAATAGAAGATGATAGTTGTCAGTTCCTTAAAAGTTGACTTTGGTGCTGAATTCAAAGTCTGCTACAACAGGTAAGCAAATATACCAAGCATCAAAGTAAACAAATGTGATAATACAAACAAACAAAAATCCATTCTCTAACTGCACATTTACCTTAACTATCTATGTGTTACTTTCCTGATACATTACATACTAGCAAATTCACTTTAAAATTAGTAATTATGAATATTCAAAGGTACAGAACATTTCAAATTTTATTCATTTGCATGACATGCATTCAAATCCTCAAAACTTCATCAAAGACAAAACGTCTTAACCGTTAGACACGGAAGTCTGCGTTTCCACAAGTCTTCCAGCGCTCAGTATTGACACAATGGGAACTGGTAGGGCTTTGCAGTTCTGAAATACCAAGGCCAGTGAAGTCAAAGGGAACGACTAAAAACACACACAGAAGAAGAAACAAGGACTTTGTCGAGGGCCATATTCTCAAAAAGTGTAATTCTCGCCAATTTCAAACTAGAGCAAATGCCAAAGTAGACCCCAAAGTAGATCTCATCCATGGCTTTCAAGAGTTGGACACCCAAATACTTGAGTAGCTTGAAGAAGGTAGGGCTAAGTGACTTTTCTCAGCTACTTTAACATTGTAACAGTCTTCACTTTAAAAATCCAACATTCTTATAAAAACATTCTTTGCCCATAGTTCTTTGTAGTACAGATTGTTGTTCTGATACTGATGTTACTAACAATCTTTCCTGTAACTCCACCTTCAGTGCTTATGCTCTAAGTATGATAAACTTACATTTCTACTAGTACTCTTAAAGTCTAACAGCACCAATAAAAATGTTAACTCTAACTTACCACACCTTCCTATTTCCAAAATACATAAGATTTAATAACATTAGGAAGTCAACAAAACATAAATGTAAGAAAAAAAATAAAAATCTTTCCAAACTGTATAATACAAGATAACAATACTTTCTGGAAAGAGCAATTTCCAAAAATATTGTAATAAAACCCCCAGATGACATGAGAGAGTTAATTCAGGTACACCTGGGGAAAGCCGATTTCTAATTAATTACTTTAGGTAGTTAGAACAAATTAACTTCCCATCCTATGCCCTATTACTGTGTCAAGTAATGAATAACAATAAGAAATGGGTAAACACCCATGCTTAACAAGGTGACTTACAATAATCAAATTATTTTGTTTAGATCCTGCATACAAAATATATACTGAAACCAAACAATAATTACAAAGTCATAAAATATCATGAACTACTGCCAGATGCAATTACCTAGCTGTCTCCTCTACAAAGAAATCATACAAGCTGTATTTTGGACTCAGCCATCTGGCTCACTTGTATAAAGAGCAAGACTGCACAGCTCTGGCGCTCCTAGAAGCCACTGGCTTATTTTCAATTCTGCCAGAAGGCAGCTCATTTATCGACCCCAAAAAGGGGCTGCAAGTGTCCAACAGAAGACAAATTTGACCTAGAGAATCTGTAAGTTTGTGCATTCATGAAAAACATGTATTTTGATCTGCAACTACCTTCTGACTGCATTTGGTTTTACTGCTGAAAAAATTAGTCTCCTTTTCCACAGCCATAAACTTCTCAGACCGTTCTGTTCTTTTTGCCTACACAGTTCAGAGAGGTTCCCACGCATTTGGTGACAGGCGTGGCCAAAGGAAAACTGGTGGAATATACCCATTTCCAAAAGCCTGGTCATCACACCCAACACTTTCTTAGCAAGTGTGCCCTACCACCACTGACACATCGCTGTGAATCGGGGCAAAAGGCCATCTTAACGGGCAGGCAGAAAAGAAGGCCCACAAGATCCCGAGGAGGAACAAGCGCACATGAGCACATTTTCAAACCAAAAATATGCCAATATACATTCAAAGGGTGAACAAGTTAAAACTTCATGATGGATTCTTTTTGTGGGGAAAAAAAACGTACGAAGTTTTTGTGACTTGCTGCAATGATGCGGGGGTCCCACTGCACTGGGAATGGTAAGAGAAATACAGTATATTTATTGGTTTACTTGTGTCCTTGAGATGTTACTAAGGAGTGCCCTACAAATGACTGAAATACAATTTTCCAAACAGCTAGCTTTCTGCTAAATACACTTAGAGTCAAGAACCCTGACAAACATTCCTCTTGAATAAAAGAGCATTAAGAGAAAGCACATAAAGAAGACGTGCAGCATCTTCGGTAATTTTTGATGTATTCTGAGGGAAACACTTACAATACAAAGATATACTTTAGGTATCTTATACATTTTGTTTATAAATTATATCTTATATAATATATATTTAATCAGAGGTATGCACAAACTTCTGAACAACCATTAAAAGTTTCTATTTAGAACAATGAATGGACTTAGCAGAGTCCAGCAGTGCTCAATCTGTATCTGGAAAAGAGAATGTGTACGAATAACCTTAATAAGTTTTACACTGCCAAGTCTTTGTTTATTGGATGATGCTGACTGCCCACTTTTGGCTCACTAAACAAGCACTTTGTCTGCCTGAGCACCAATAACAACCCTGCAAAGATTGTTCTTCAAATGTTAAAAAAATACCATTTAAAAACCATTCCGCTTGAAAACAGCTAATAAGAGATAACAGATTTTTTTGTCTTGAGCACACAGACACAAAGATGAAGAAAAACTTGTATTAGTCAATCGGAGGTTTGGGAACCATCCAGTTAGCTCTGATAACAAACTACAGGAGTGACTGGAGTGTTTGAGGCATTGCATCATGACTGAAGGCTAAAACCAGTTTGGTGCTATTTCTCTGAGTTCACATTACTTAAGTCCACCTTACTTAATTTAGAGGAAGGGTAATTTTAGGTCACGTTGCATATTCAGAACATCATGCTTACAGACATAATTGAAATGTTTCCCATTCACAGCATCACACAGTAAAATTCAACATCCCTGTGCCTTCAATTAAAATATATAGCTAATTACAATGTGTCCCCCTGATATTACTGCAGTAAAAATGAGCAATACTCTTTCATATTAAAAAAAACCTTTGCAGATTTTTTATATAAAACATTGTACAGAAAGAACGCGTCTGTGGGTCATTCAACTTTGATTTCAAAAGCTGTCCCCAAACTAATTGCCAACTATGTCTAATAGAGGACAGCTTGCAAAAAGAAATAAATGGGTCCTTTTGTTTCTTGCTGCTACGTGACACCAAGAGCTGCAAAATATATTAAACTTTTCTAACATTATTCTGATTATAAGCAACTGTATGTGTCACACAATAAGGTTTGATTGCCAAGTGCAAAGGGAATTGTCTGTTCCATCATAAACATAAATGGAAATGAATTAGGAGACACTATTGAGATATGATTTTTAAAAAACCTCTAAAAATCCCTGGGCGAGGATTTTTGATGCTATGCATTTCTTACCAATATTCTTTTACTATGATTTGATGGGTTTAATAACTAGAGAAGAAAAAAAGCCTACCTGTAAGGCTGCCATGAAGTATGGTTCAGAAATCTACCAAATTCACAGATAATGTAATACCTGTACCATCAAGTAACAACAACAACCACCAAAAGATTTCACAACAATTCCTACTGTTTGGGTGTCTAAGTCACAAAACTCAACAACAAAACTTTCTTTAAAGTGGCAATCCGGAGGAGCAGCAAAGGACTCAGATCCTTCTACTACGTCATGGACTTTTACCAAAAGCAGTGTTAGTAATTAGTGTCATTCTTGACTGATACAGTTTCAAAAATAAAATGGAAAACTGTATATAGATACAGATTGCATCCCCACAGAGGCAGTTTTACTGCAGCAGTAAAGGGCTTTGCCAATATATCTTTCTCCACACTTAATTCTTTCCCTGTGTATCAGTATTTGTATTTTGGAAATGACCTAAGTGCTCCGAGAGCAGGCGCAGCTCTCAAAAAATAATTAAAAAAAATAAACACACACATGTTTGATACTTTAAAAAGACATGTAAATTCTATTTGGATTATATTTATAAAGCCAGAATTACATCCCAGGCCCTACATCCCAATGCCTTGCATTTCTTCTGGCTGGCAGTAGCAAATGCCCAATCCTCTTCCTCAAATGACCTCATTAACACCTACCTTTCTTAACTAGACATGAAGACTTAAATGGAACAGGGTCTGCATGAATGAGCTCAAACATTAATGGCCACTTCTATGCTTTTAGTGCTTAGCATTTTTCAACACATTTTCCTGATGAGTATTTTTATGAAAGCCACATTTACATTGTGTTTACTGTATTCCACCTCACTGCCTTTTCTGTTTGTTTGCCTGGAATTACATGTAACAAGTCTGGGAATTATTTTTTTAACTAAGCACTTGATTCCTTTTTTAATTTGGCTTTCAGCAGTTTGACTAATGTCATAGATGCTCAGGACAGATTTTTAGGCCCCTGTACTGTACTTCAGCCTCCGTCTGGCTTTCTTTTCGTCACAACGGTGTAATGGACAGGTTCTACAGAAACAGGCCAAGAACAGAGGTGGTGAGCCTAGAAGAAACCTGAAGACATTTGTCACAGGGGTCAATTATTTCGCTTGCCTTTAAAGAGGGCAGGCAGCAACAACGATTCACACGCACCCACGCTTCCACGTACCGTTTCCAAGCGTGTCTGGAGTCACGGCAGAGTCCGGGTGACTTTCCCAGAATACTCTATTTCTTTTAAAGCAGGTGACAGCAGCAGCACGAAGAGGAAATCCCAACTTTTGGGTTTTTTTTTTTTTAGGAGCGAGGAGAGGGGCAGACCGGGACGTGTGTCCGTCCCCCCCCCAGCTCCCCAGCCGCCCCGGCGGGGGCAGGCCCGGCCCCGGGACCCTCAACCCCCGTCCCTTGGCCGTTTACCACAGCCTTTCCCTGGGATTCACGGCGGGCAGGCAGGACATAACCCCAACTCCCGCCTGCGGAGGTTTACCGCGCTGCGGTCACCACACAGCCGGAGGCCCGCACCCGACGCTGCTCCGGACCGGCCGAGGCCACAGCCCTCCCGCCGGGCCCTTGCTGAGGGTGTCCGGCCCGGCCGAGGCCACAGCCCTCCCGCCGGGCCCTTGCTGAGGGTGTCCGGCCCGGCGCTCACCTAAAGCGGAGTGCCGGCAGCCGGGCCCCCCCCGAGCGGGCACCGCGCCTGCCCGCGGCCGCTCTCTCGTCCGCGGCCTATTCCGGCTGTGGGGAGCGCCTGCGCGCCAAGGCAACATGGCGACGCCGGCGAAGCGGAGGGCTCGGCCTCAGCCCCAACCCGCCGCCGAGGAGCGCGGCTCGGAGCCGGAGTCGGGCGAGTCGGACTCGGAGGAGGAGGAGGAGGAGGAGGAGAGGATCGATGAGGTGAGCGGGGGGGAGCGGGGCCTGCGCCCGCCTTCCCTCCCCTCAGGCTCCCTCGGTGCCCGCGCCCGCCATTCCTCCCCTCAGAGTCCCTCGGTGGCCCCCCCCCGCCCCGGCCATCCCCTGCCCTCCTCCGGAGCCTTCCCCTCCTCTTTTGAGCCACCGTCGCTAACATAAGTTGTAAAACGATAGAAACAAGCAGCCGGGCTCACGAAGCCGTAACTGGAAGCTGTTGGGAAGGCGCGGGGGGGGGGGGGTGTCCCCCTGTAAAGCCCCTTGCGAGGCACCCGTGGGTCGGGGACGGGGCCAGCGTGGGGCCGTGGGTTCCTGTTGCTGCGTTAAAAGTTGTCGAGGGTCTTAATTTTTTAATAGTTTTGTTCTTTTTTTAAATGTTGGAATCCCCGAGGCCGCAGTCAGTCGTACAGACTTGGCCCTTGCGTGTAGCCTGTCTGCGTCGTTCTTGTGTGGGACTGCAGGCAGCCACTTGAAAATAATGCTTTCAACACAAAAGATTTGCTCTAATTTGATTTTTGTGGCTTCAAGAACTAATGCAAGTCCACCCAGAGGAACACGGGATGAGGAGCCTCCTGCTTAGAACTCTGCCCTCGGCGA
>JANHGO010000012.1:4451484-4510785 GCA_024606505.1 Aquila spilogaster | reverse complement strand
GGCTGGATGTGGCTCTGGGCAGCCTGCTCTAGTGGTTGGTGACCCTGCCCATGGCAGGGGGGTTGAAACGAGATGATCTTTGAGCTCCTTTTCAACCCAGGCCATTCTGTGATTCTATGATTCTTCCTCACCAGTGAGCTGCTGCTTTTCGTGTACTACCACTTCTGGACTGCTTGGTGGCTAATGCTTAATTCCACTGAGAAATTTCATACACAGGACAGAGAAATGCCTTTTTCTCCACAGCTCACACAAACTGCAGAAGCACGGAAAGCAGAGGTTGGTTTCTACAGCAGACCCCTCCCTTAAAGGGAAGAGAGTGTTTAGTAAGCAAAACCGGGCACTGCAGCTAAATACACTTCTGTTGTTTGTTAGAAACAAACACTTCTTAGCATCAGCAAATGTAACCACAATTGACTACAGAAAAAAACCCACGCTGATTAGTAAGTGGCACCACGAGCTTTTTTCCTTTCATTTCTAAGAGCAGCGTTAACACAGAAAAGCCAGACCCTGAGAAGCTCCATTCAGCACAAGGCCTTTATGATGTCAAAAGAGGTAGAATAATAATACATATATTTTTAAAGGCATTCTCCAAACGCTGCTGATGGGTGAAATAAAGAGACAAACTTCACAAAACACCAAAAGAGAAAAACTGAGGAATATGAATAGGCACTTACCTTCATTTTTACTATTCTCTCTTAAACATATCTTGATGGCTTCTAATGCTCTTGGACTGGTAAAAACGAGGCCCCCGTAACGCTCTGGATGAGAAAGCTGCTTGCAAATAGGAAATGTAGGAAGCACATTAAGAATCGAGTACATATGTTAAAAAAGTAAGTCAAGCAATTCCTTATAACCGTGTGAACAACAAAACAGCACCAACAGATAACTGAAACAGGCAATTATTTATTACTATCAGTAGCCAGGTTATTTATAAGAGGAATGTATAACAACAGCTGGATATTTTCCTGTGTGATATTAATGCTGAAACTCTGCAGGAACAGGTAAGGCTGTTTCCTGTCACTGCCACGAGCGGAAGGATGGGTGAATGACATATGAGATACACCACAACAACAATTGCTATTTCAAGCAGTAACACAGAGGGCTGCTTGCTCCTTGTCCCCTGCTCGCTCAGGAAACAGCTAAGAACACTAACATGCTCTCAAAGATAGGTAAAAAAAAAAAACCACAAGTGTTCTCGGGTCAATTGTAAATGCTGCGATACACTGCAAAACCTACTAAAGAGAGATACTGCTGGAGATTGGCACTCGAGGTGGGCTCCCTCACAACAGCTTTCCAGCACGGGAGAACTAAATAAACAGTTGAAGAAAGAATGGGAACAGCCATTACACAGTTTGACCCCATGCCCCTAGGAGATGTGCTACACAGCTTTGGTGCAATGGAAGGGTGAACATCAGGTGAGCTTTAGTTGGTACAACAGTCTTTTTTTTGCTACAGTGCCTGTGACTACTGTTTGTAAACTTTACTGTCTAGCTAACCACTCTAACTCTTCAGTGAGCACACACAGCATCCTTCTCACTGTACATAATATCACAGGACACGCTTCTGTTCATGGGAAAACAACACAAGGCACTAAAAAGGGCAGCAGTATTATCAAGTCAATGTAAGGCACTGCACCTTGGCAAACATGGCCTAAACTCTGCTGGAAATAAGGCGACTGGAATCACTCCAAGCTTACCTCTTCAAATAAACTTTCAAGAGATACAAATTCAAATGACAAAACTGGAATCAAAGTTGCTTCAAATCCATACAATCCTAATTCCTACGGAGAAAAAAAAAATCACAATTCTTCACTCCCAGCAGTTTTTGTTTCAAAGAAACGAGTCTGTCAGCACGAGTATATTTTTCCTAAGCTAAAATACAAAGACATCCTACTTGTTTTTATTAGTGAATCTACTTGTTTTTATTAGTGAATCTATTTTGTCCTTTCTGGTTATTTAGGATTACAGCACTATAATGAACAGTGGTGGAACTGAGGGCTCCTACGTAGCTGCCGTGCAGTCACAGCCTAAGTCAGCACAGTCCTGGGGTCCTAAGTGACAAATGATCACAACACTGCAAATATCCTCGTACACCTCTGTGATTCCTCAAACCAACAGAACCGCTCTCACCGGCAGCAGCCACTCATGAGATGTCAGCAGCAGAAAGGGGGCAGTGACAGGTGCCCTGCTTTGCGCTGCTTTATACTCCCAGTAAAGATCACTCCCTTTTTGGTGATCACAACTATCAATATCAGCACAAACAATATAAAGAAACTGAAATAAAACTGTCCTAATATCAGTACTGTGCTGTGAGACTGAAGGAGGAATTCAGTACAAATGTCCCATAACCGAAGTATTTTTTCAGTAACAAACAGCCCATTTCCTTGTTTCCTTAGAAAATACTATAATTCCAGACATGCTCTCCTCATTTAGCTGAAATAGGTGTTTTTCACTTGACATGGTTCGGTACACCTATCCTGCTGAACAGAACAATACTGTTATTTAATAGCGAAGTGACACAACCATTTACTTTTTTGAGTTTACTCACTTTAACATATGGATCTGGTCCCGACTCTTTGTCTTTGGGGTCCTTCAGTAACAGAACCTTCATCGTTCATCAAATAATTGCAGAAGAACTCTGAAATACAATAAAAAAATTTATCTAAATTAGATCTATAGACCTTTTTGCTGAGCAGTGCCGGAGCGGGGCTCCCTGGACAATGAGTAAGCAGTTAATGCACGTTCTCTGGGAATGAATACCCACACTGATAAGACCAGCAAATAATGTGCTGGCTTCAGATAACGCCGCTTAAGGGAGAAGCTACAAGGAAAGTCATCAAGGAGAATGCTGTAAAAGAAGGAACAACCCCCACACAGCAGTCATGTCCAACAGTGTAACACGTTTCTGGCTGTAACAGCTTTATCCCATTCTGCTCTACCCTGTTCTGGGCCAGGCTCACGCCTGTTGCCCATACACAGAAGGGAATGAGGTTCTCCGTTCCTTAAATACCAGTGCTGAATTCATATACTGATTCCAACACTTGGGCAAATAACAACGAGCAAAGTAACCAAACGGCCTCACACAAACAAACAGAAATCTCTCCTCTAATTGCACATTGACCCTAATTACTCACGTGTTCTTTCTGATATTTACATACCGGCCAATTACCTATAAAAAGAACAAAAATAAGTACTCAAATGTATGGAATATCATTGGTTCATCTGCGCCAAATGCACTGAAATCCTCAAAACTTCATTGAAGACCAAAGGACTGTTTGGGCAAATGTTTGTCACCACATTTTTAAATATTTTTCTCCAAAGAGAAAAGGCTTTGGACCAAAGCAGGCCCAGGCACCAAGTGTGTTACTAAGGAACACCTATGGCTGTCCAGCACACCACCTTACCAACAGCAGCTTGCAGCTCACACTTAAGGGGTCAAGAACCCTAATGAGCATTTCTACTGAATCATTAAGAGAAAGCACACAAGACATGTGGCAGCTTCAGTAGTCCCTGGTGCATTTTCAAGTACTAGCACTATGGGAACGTATTTCAGATGTTATTATATTAATATATATTATATAATCAAGAGAGGAATGCACAAACTTCTAAAGAACCAGAAGATGCTTCCATACAGAACAATGAATGGACTGAGCAGAGTCCAACAGTGCTCAGTTTACATCTGCAAATGAGAATGTGTTATGAATAATGTGAATAAGTTTTACACTGCCAAGTTTATAGGACGATGTTGGCCTCCCACTTTTGGCTCACTAAACAAGCACATTGTTTGCATGTGTGCCAATAACAGCCCTGCGATGACTGCTCTTCAGTTGTTAAGAGAATACCATTTAGAACCCATTAGGCTTGCAAACACAGGACCACAGCTTTTCTGACTTGAGCACAAACACACACAGAGATGAAGAAAAACTTGTATGAGCCATTCTGGGGTTTGGGAAGCACCCAGTTAGCTCTGATAATAAACCATGGGAGCAACCACAGCTCCCAAGGCACTCTTTTGTGGCCAAAGGTACAACCAGTTTGGTGCTATTTCTCTTAGCCCACATTACCTAAGTCAGGAGAAGGGTAATTTTGGGTCACGTTGTGCATTCAGGGCAATATTAACACTTACAGATGTAACTGAAATGCTTCCCATTCACAGCATTAAACAGTAAAATTCACCATCGCTGCGCCTTCAATTAAAACAGAAAGCTGATTACAATGTGTATCTCCAGTTCCCTGCTCCCCTCCATTTGAAAAAGCCATTCCCAAACTAATTGTGAACTACTTCTATGACGGAGGATGGCTTGCAGAAAGAAAGAAATGGGCCGTTCTGTTTCTGCTTCTAAGTGACACTGAGAGCTGCAAAATACATCAAACTTTAATATAACTCCAGCTCCACTTTTATTGCAAGAAATTGCATAGGTGACACAGCAAGGACTGATTGCCAAGCGCAACGGGAATGTCATAAACTGAAATGGAGATGAATTACAAGACACTATTGACATATGCTAAAAAAGATTAAAGAAAAAAAACAACTCTGAAAAACGCTGGGCTGCGATTTTTGATGCTCTGTATTTCTTACCAATATTCTTTCCTAGCAAATAGCTGGGTTTAATAACCAGGGAAGGAAAGAAACCTTACCTGTGAGGCTGCCATGACTTCTGTTTCAAAAACCTACCAAACCCACAGATAACATTACAGATACACCATTAAATGCAAGCAATTTGTCCAAATAATAATTCCTGTTATTCCGGTGTCTACATCTCAAAACCCAACTGCAAAACTGGTTCCCTGACCTGGCAATCCCCTGGGGCTGCAGTATTTGGACCTTTCATAGAATCATTCGGGCTGGAAATGACCTCTCCCAGATCCCCCAGTCCAGCTCCAGCCCATCCATCCCACTGTGCCCACTGCTCACTTCCCTCACTGCCACATTCTCATGGTTCCCGAACACCCCAGGGACAGTGACACCCACTCCCTGGGCAGCCTGTGCCAGTGGCCAACCACTCCTTCAGAGCAGAAATTGCTTCCAATCCCCAACCTGAATGTCCCCTGGCACAACTTAAGGCCATCACTTCTCATCCTATTGCCACCTGGGAGCGGAGGCCAATCCCTACAACACGCTGTAGCTATATAGTGCACAGATCCCCACAGAGGGGGTGTTACTGCATCAGTGAAGAGCTCTGTCAATACATCTCATTCCAATCTCTCCTTGAGCATGCATGTTTCTATTTCAGCAGTGCTCCCAAGAGCAAATACAGCCCTCAACTCCCAGCAGCCCTAACCCAACCCAACCTGACCCACCCAACCCAACCAACCCAACCTGACCCAGCCAGCCCAACCAACCTGACCCAATCCAACCCAACCAACTCAACCTGACCCAACCAACCCAATCTGACCCAGCCAACCCAACCCAACCAACTCGATCCAACCTGACCCACCCAACCCAACCTGACTCAACCTGACGCAGACAACCCAACCTGATCCAAACCAACCCAACCTAACCAATCCAACCTGACCCAACCCAGCCACCCCAACCTGACCCAATCCAAACCAACCTGACCCCACTCAACTCAACCTGACCTAGTCTAACCCAACCAACCCAACCTGACCCAATCCAACCAACCCAGCCTGAGCCAATCCAATCCAATCCAACCAACTCAGCCTGACCCAACCCAACCAATCCAACCCAACCTGCCCCACCCCAACCAACCCACCCTGCCCGACCCCCCCACGGGAAGGCAGCCCCGACCCGGGCAGCACACACAGCGCTGACATTCCCCCCCGTGCCCGCACTGCAGCGTGGCCCAGCCCTCTCCAAGCGACTCCACCAGCGCTCATCCCTCCTCATTAACGACACACAGGGCCATAAATGGAACACGGTGTGCACGACGGAGCCTCAAACATCAACGGCACGTTTGGACTTCTTAGCACTTAGGGCTTTCTCAGTGCATTTTCCCTCTCTCTCTATAGATATATACACGTACTTAGAGCGTACTTACACTGTGCTGTAACTCACAGTTCCATGGAGGCTCTAGGAACGGACGGGAAACGCGCAGACCTCCGTGTGGCGCTGCCCCCCCACAGCTGTACCGCGCCGCTCCCGGCCCCGCTCCGCCCTTCCCTCCGCGCGGCCTTCCGGCTCCGCCGCGCATGCGCAGAGCGGCAGCATGGCCACGCCGGCCAAGCGGCGGGCCCGGCCGCGGCCTGCGGTCACGGAGCGGGACTCGGACTCGGAGCCGGAATCGGGCGACTCGGAGTCCGAGGAGGACGAGCAGGTGGATGAGGTGAGCGCGGCGGGGAGGTTCCGGTTGGCTGTTGGGAGGAATGTCCCTACAAAAGGCGCTGGAAGCTGCCCTGGGGGGGGTCAACATCCCTGGGGGTGTTCAGGAACCGTGGGGATGTGGCACTGAGGGACGCGGGCACGACATGAGCTCTGAGAGGTCCTTTCCAACCGGAACGGTTCTGCGGTTCTCTGGTAAAAGCGTTGCCACGTAGGCCTGGATGCAGTGTATGGGCGGTGCAGTTTGCAGGCTCGTACACGGGGCTGTCACCTCTCTGCAGTAACAGTCTGATAGAGCAAATGTAATGGTGTGTGCAGGGTGACAGATACAAAGCGTTAGAGGTTTGCTCCCAAAGCAGTCAGTAAGTTAATCTTCGGAAGTTGTTTTCACAGACGCGCTCTGAAGATGACAGAGAGGTGCTAAAACACGTGGTAACTGCTGACCTGACTGAAAGATGGGAGTCAAAGCCATTTCTGCTGTTGTCCATTCCTTGTCTTCATGTCTCTTATGCTCTGGCTTTGTTTTAGTGCAGCTTCTTGACCAGCATGTTTAATTTTCTGTGTTGTGCCTTCTTATAGGAAGTGAATGTTGAATTTGAAGCACATTCAATATCGGACAATGACTATAATGGGATAAAGAAGCTGCTACAGCAGGTACTTGGGTTTCCTGGTAGCTTGGTTGATACTTCCATTAAATAACAGAGCTGCAAGGAGTCATCAGTTCACATTATCCTGGTTGGTTCATAGTTTTTCTCTGCTTCAGCTCATGAGGATAAAATACAGCGAACATTTTCCTGAATGTTTCTGCTAAAATGTGTTCCAAGAAATCTACCCTATGAACTGCAGGGCTGTTCTTCTGCAGTGTGTATAATCCTCCCATCTTCGCTGTGTTAGCTGCTGCCTGGAAAACCTCATTCAGTGGCGGTCAGCTTCCTGGAGGGCTTTTTGTCAATTACAGCTCTAGGAAGCAGATCAGCAGGTAGCACGTTTGTTCAGTGCAGCAGCTTCCAGTCTTCTGTTGGCTGTTTTTGTTCTGTAGATTCATGCTCAGCAATTATTCAGATTGTACCAAACTCAGAAGGACAGCGTGTACACGAAGTGCCAGCTTGTGATGGGTCCAGGAGCAAGCGCATTAAGAATGTGCTTTTTCATCTTTATGGTATTATACTGAGGGAATATATAAACTCACTGCATGGAAATCAAAAATGCTACAGACCATTGCATGACAACATAGAGAAATTACTGACTTGATCTTTTACTAAGTGGTCTGTGATGTAACACCAGGTCTAAAACATCTTAATGCTTTTTTTTTTCCAGTTGTTTCTAAAAGCTCCTGTTAACACTGCTGAGTTAACCGATATATTAATACAACAGAATCATATTGGAAGTATTATCAAGGTAAGACAGAAATGGCTTTTGTAAATTAAGTGCAATGCTTCTTACTTGGAAATGCAGTAATGCACTTCTGGAAGCAAATCTTGTCTTTAATGTTGTTTGGAACTTGCTTGTTTTCTATGTTTTGGGTACCATTCTCCTGTTGGACCTGATATTTTCCATGCCACATTTAAATCAAACAGTGAAATTGGTTTATTATTTTGTTTGTTTGTTTTTCACATACTAAATCAGTTTTCATCCTGAACTTTGGAGTGGTAGAGCACTAATGATGAAAAGGCCATGGAGGGGTTTCTCTGTTACTATCTCAGTAAGAAGCAGTGCCATATAATTTCCCTGCAATATCAGGAAATAGAGATGTAGATGAAAAGTACCCCATGTGCAGTTTCCTCTTGTGGTTTCCTCAGTACTCTACAGAGTTCTGTGGGCTTAGGAAAGGACCCTGAAATGAGTCCTGAATTTTTCTGCCCAAGGTTAATATGATTCTTAGGTAATAAGTGCACAGTCACCTCTGTTGTTTGGCCAAGTTTTTTACTGTGGGGGGTTGTTGTGCTTGTTCTTACACTCTATTAAAGCTGTACATTTTTAGACTTTGCAGGTATATCTGCCTGCATTAGAAACTGAAGAAAATTGGTTTTGTATAAGATAGTGCTGTCCTCTGTACTGAGATGCTGCTTATTAAATGTGAACAATCAAATTGTTAGTGCCTTTCAGAAGATGGTGCTGTAGAAGGTACATGGCCTGGCTCTCTGTGTACACCTGGCTCTAAGTATACCAGTTATGGCACTTTCGTAACCATAACCAGAATTTGGAGATTGTGTGTTGGCACAGATTACCTGTGTGATTGTCATCTGAAGAGCATCTTCTGGGAAGAAAAATGTATGTTACTGCAAGGAGTGGAAATAGAATATTAATATGAATTATTTCTCTTTCTTTCATCAAACAGCAAGCAGAAGTCCAAGAAGACAGCAGTGATGATGATGATGTTGATGATGATGAAGTCTTTGGTTTTATAAGCTTCCTAAACTTAACTGAAAGGAAGGTTGGTATTCCTGATTAACTTCCAGGCAGATGTAAGTGTGGCTGTGTTCTGCTTTTCTGCCTGCAATAACATGCTGAGATAGTTGGATCAGGATTCTGCATTCCGCCGTGGAGGATTATGGTCTTAGAAGTTCTGCATCACTTAGTTTTCTTTTGGATTTAGTCCTGCATAACTTGCTGAAGGTCAGAGAACTGAAACAGAGAATTAAGATTAGTCTGACAAGTATTTCCAGGGCAACTGAGCTGTCAGCCTCTTACATTTCTTCACTTCCATCTTGAGCAGCTTTTGAGTTTTGCTGTTAAATGTCCTGGTGTCATAGCTCCTAGCTTCACTGCTGTCATTTTAGAACTTTTGTTTGCTCTCAGCTTCAGGGTTGGTAAATGTCAGAGGAATTGTACAGTGCTTTAGGGACCACTTAAGGAAATTGTCAATAGGACTGTTGGATTCTCCCTTGAAGATCACTTTGAAGACTGTCCTGTGTAAGTAATTGTTGTGTAATGTAACAAAATGATATCTTTTGATTCCAGGGTACTCAGTGTGTTGAACAAATCAAAGAGCTGATTCTACGTCAGTGTGAGAAAACCTGTGAGCAGTGTGTAGTTGAACAGCTGGATAAGCTCCTGAAAGATGATGCTAAGCCTGTGGGTCTGCTTCTGAGTGAAAGATTCATTAATGTACCACCACAGATTGCTTTGCCCATGCACCAGCAGCTTCAGTAAGTGGTGTTTGTTGTGTTTTGTTTTGTGTTTTATTTCGTGTGTAACGTGAAGTTGAACAGTACTTTTTGCTTCATATCTCTTCAGAATTCTTATTTATATAGTACTGTGTTAAGAGAAATGATACTGTATGTAAGATAAACACAAGAAGATGATTTTCATCTGTAAGGTTTCTTAATTTTTAAAATATCCTTGGACTTTTCAAACTATACTGTTAAAATATGTGCTGTGGTACTATCTAAGCTGATCTTCTCTAGAGAAGTAGCTATATTGTAGTTAAACTTTGTGTTAGAGTCTGTTTTCACTTTCATCTAGGAAGTTATAACTGGTAACTTTGTTATGGCAAGATTATATTAAGCAGCTAGGATATTTCTACTCATGTGTTAATGTCTAGCTCAGGAATGGAAAGTATGGCTTCAGGGATGAGCTTTTAAGGTGGTTGAGTTCTGGCCCATGAAAACCATATGCAGTGTTTTGATTAGTTCCAGATAAATGAGTGAAGTAGATCAGGTGCTAGCTGATCTCTTCTGAATTCATGGATTTACATCGTAGATGGGGTGACAGTAAGCAAATAAATTGATTACACAGTATATATGATGTTATACTAGTTTAGTGCCACACTGGTAACCAAGCGATTGTGTTGGTTATGGAGCTCCAGTGATTGGATGGAGATGACTTATTTCCCCTTGAGTGCTTCAGGGCCTGACCTTGACATTTAGTGCTAGGAATACAGTTGTCACAACTCACGTTCAGGTCTCAGCCTCTTTGTTCTAATGTTTTTGGAGCACTGTAGTGGCAACTCATTTAACCCAAGAGTGGGCAAGTGTATCTTCTGTCTGCTCAGTAACAGCTCTGTGTGGAAGTGATAATATGATTTATTTCCAGGAGAGCTGCACTTTTACAGATTTTTTTTGTTTGCCATGAACAAGATTCTGGAGAAGAGAGTTATGCTGGCAGAGAAGACACCCTTATTTTTACTGTTTTAAAGTGCAAATAGTGTGTTTAAGTACTGGGAATGCGTATGCAAAGTTTATTTTCTAAGTCACCAGAAAGCAAATAGGGTGCAGTATGAATATGCTTTCTAAACTGATACATTATGAGATTTACACCTGTTGAGGCTTTTAATTGTGTCTGTGGACACTTAGAATTAAATTGTACACATAAACATTTATTTATCTTCAGGAAAGAATTAAAGGAGGCACAGAGAACAAACAAACCTTGTGGAAAGTGTCACTATTACGTTCTTATCAGCAAGACCTTTACAGAAGCCACAAAGAATTCTAAGAAGAAGGAAGGGAGAAACTGGCAAAAGGAGGAATTAATGTTTGCAAATGCAGAGGAGGAATTCTTTTATGAGGTAACATGCACAATTCTATTACTTCAAAATGTTTATTTTTCATTGCAGCACTCGCAAAAAGGTGTTTCACCTAAACTTCAAGGGGTATTTTTGCAAAGATAGCTACATATCTGTAATTAAATCCATCTTACAAGCAAGCAATTCTTTTATATTGAACACAACTCCTTTTGTCTTTAATGAACCACTGAGTGGTACATGTAGGAACAGAATCACTTTGGCTGGAAAAGACCCTTAAGAACAAGTCCAGTAGTTAGCTGATGCTACCAAGTCCACCACTAAACCATATCCCTGTGTGCCACATCTATGCAGCTCTTGAACACCTTTAAGGATGGCAGCTCCACCATCTTTGTGGGCAGCCCATTCCAATGCCTGGCCTCTCTTTCCATGAAGAAATTCTTCTTGATACCAATCTAAACCTCCCCTAGAGACACTTGAGGTCACTGTTTTGCGTCCAATCACTTCACTCAAGAAAAGACGCATGGTTCTGCTGGTCTCAAGCCAAATCGGCAAAGAGGGAGGATGCAGGAAATTAAACTAAAAATGAAATTTGAAATACATAGAATTTTTCAGTGGTTTTTATTTATTTTTTCATAGCTTTAAAAATATTGTTGTACAATATTGCTTTGTGAAGAGTCCATGATATATTCATTTCTGGCATCTACAAAATGAAGTACTTGCACATGCATCATATGGTTAGTGGCAAAGGTTGTTGGGTGTAACCATTTATGATGTTCCTCTCTGTTTGAGGCTATGATGTGGCTGTAATCTTATTCCTTGGGAATAGGAAAAATGTAACTGGATGCGTTCTTTGCTAACTGTAGGGAGTACTGCTGTATCCTCTCTGCAGTAACAAATTTAGGATTTTATTTTTGTTTGTCACAGCAGCTTTACCAGTTGAAAATGAGCTCTGTGTAAATGTATTATTAAGAAGACCAAAGGGGGGAAGCCTGTGATGCCAGTGTGTCCACAGGTGGTACATTCTGGAAGGCCTTTTTTGTGTTTAGCTCTGTTTTTGTGTTTGATTTTCTTTTATTTTGAGTAGCGTTTTAAAGACTAGATGTGTGGTTTTATCTAAGTTGTAATAATTTTCAACTCAAGTGGATAGACTCGCACTGAACGTGCTTTTCTTTTTAGGAGTTTCTAGCATTTTTAACGAAATCACTTTAAACATTATGGAAGATATTAGATGAAGTGAGTGTCTGAACTTAATAATGTATATGTGCTAAATAAATTACTGTTGAAGTATATGTCCTCCCCAGTCACGCATAACGTTAATTAGATTGCTATAAAATGGTATTAGAGCCAAATCAAGCAGGGAGATGACGTTGTGGTTTAACCCAATGAGCAGCTGGGTTTTTCCCCACTTCCTTCCAGT
Source organism: Aquila spilogaster (assembly GCA_024606505.1). Classification (NCBI taxonomy): domain Eukaryota; kingdom Metazoa; phylum Chordata; class Aves; order Accipitriformes; family Accipitridae; genus Aquila; species Aquila spilogaster. The sequence goes on along the minus strand of JANHGO010000012.1, from coordinate 4,498,624 downwards.
GCAGTGGGGAAGAGTTGGGGGGCAGAAAAAGCAAAACTTGTGAGTCAAGAGAAAGGCAGTTTAATAGGATAGAAGAGAAAGGGCAACTAATAATAATGATAAAAGAATATATGAAACAAGTGATGCATGATGCAATTGCTCAGCACTCACTCACCCAGCCAGTTCCTGAGCAGCAGCAGCCATTCCAGGTTGGACTGGATGATCTCTAGAGGTCCCTTCCACCCCCTACAATTCTGTGATTCCAGCCAACTCTCCCCATTTTATCATTCCACATGACACTGTATAGCATGGGATGTCCCTCTGGCCAGCTTGGGTCAGCTGTCCTGGTTCTGTCCCCTTTCAGCTTCTGTTGCACCCCAGTCTCCTTGCTGGCAGGTTAGTATGAGAACCTGAAACCTTCTTAACTTAGTGTAAGCACTGCTCAGCAACAGCTAAACCATCAGTGTGTTATCGACATTACTGTCATCCAAAACACAGAACCATACCAGATTGTAGGAAGGAAATTAATTCCCATCCAGCCAAAGCCAGGGCAGGTGCCTTCTTGAACTCATTGATTGGCTGAGCTTTATTCCGGTCCTTAAATTGTTATTGAGGCAGCTGAAGAGAAGTTCTGTTACAACAGACCAGGAGCTGTTTAAAGGTTTAGGGCCTCCATTGCTCAGATTGTGCATTCTTGAGCAAAGCCACTCAATTAATTTGATGGTTTTTCCAAATTTCAATTTGCAGACTGGAGATGCTGCTAGTAAACAGCAAACCTACAGACAGGCAGGAACTTAACTTCCCCACAAAGGGAAGATGTTATTTTTTATACTTAAGAGTTCAGCTCGTATTTCTTCAACTGGCTCATGTGGGAACTAGGAACATTTCTTAAGTAAATTTTTGCTTTCCATCAAGCGTTTTGTCTGGGAAAGCTAATAAAAAGCAACTGTTCTAACTGTATGTAGTGGATGTCAGTGAAAAGATAACTAATAAACATTGTGGGCTCCTGCTTTGTTTAGATTATGTATTATCTTTCTGCTAATCAGAATGCTTAATCCTAATGCATTTATTTCTGTTGCTTAGAATGCTCTTCTGAAGTTCAGCTACTCAGTGCAAGAGGAAAGTGACACCTGTTTGGGAGGCAGATGGTCCTTTGATGATGTACCAATGAAACCTTGGCGGACTGTCATGGTAGTTCCAGCTGATGGAATGAATGTAATTATGGATAAACTCAAAGACTATCTTTCATTATGAACTTTGCCTTAAAGTGTTTTTCCTAAAGCAGACATGCAGTACTATATATTTTCAGAAGACACTGTGGAGTTGATGGTTTTGTACGGCTCAAACGGTTCTTTTGTACACCTAAAAGACAAGTAGACGACTCAACTGAAAATACCTATCAAATGAGTGTTTTAATATACTGTATCTTAGCATACTTTGGTATCATCGTTAAGCAGTCAATAAAAATCCAATGTTACAAGAAAACTTGAACTACTCCATATGTTTTTAACTGCATTTAAATCATATATTGTTACATTACAAAAACAAAATGCTTGCAACTTCTTTTGTTAATGAAAGTGCTGCTTTTATGTTTCTTCCAGTAAACGTATTTGTTCCAGAAGCTCAAAATAATTACCTGAGTTAAGATGGGAATGCATACGCCATGTACTGTTTCTATTCATATTTACCGAATATATGATATCTCAATCTAAAATCACTGAATAATACATCTCTGTTCAGTGGGAGTTTGGGGATATTTTTCATTTTCTTCGTTGCCATTGTTAGTTTTCTGCTTCTCCTTGATGGTTGGAACAGGTGACAAGTGATTGATCGCTTCCTGCAGAATATCCTTGCTTTCACTGGGAGGAAGATTGCTAAAATAATAGTGAGGTGCCAGCTCCACAAACCTGTTGAGGAAGTAAGAAAACATTATTACTTTTTTTAATTGAATTTGGAAAGCTTTTGTCAGGCTTGTACCAAAAAAAGACCAACAACATGTAGTATACAGCTACAAAATGGATACTGAAACTCAAAGCCAAAATCCATCTACAAGATGTAGTAGTGATTTATGTTTTCAGTCAGATTGTTCGACCTGTTGTCCTCTGATTACATTTCAGGTGAACTACTTGTAGTTCAGTTCCCAGTGCTGCAGATTGCATCAAATAGTAATTTTTCTGGATTTGAACGTGTTTTCGGTTTGATATGAGTAGGAAAAAAGGCTTTCATATAACCATTAGAAATAGAATAGTGAGGACAGTGAAATGTATATTCTCAGTACAAATAGGTTTTTGCAGTTGAAAGGCTGTAGTCTTGTTTTGAGTTTGTAAACTCTTGGTATGGATTGATTTAGCTGTCTGGATACATTAATGTGTTGAGAAGAAGATTTGCTGGAAAATAACTTTTCAGGGAACAAAGAACCTTCCAGCTTAATCCAGATTAATCTGTAAGTACACAAATGTGTTAACTTCTGCTTCATTTTTGCTCTATATTTTACCTTTTAAGAAACTTCTGCATGTTGTAGGGTGTTTTTTCAGTGGATGAATTGATAACAGTTACGGTAGCAGACATTGAGAGTCATTCAGTACCTCAACAGATTGGCTCGCTTTAGGAAAAACAAAAGGCTGATTTAAGAAACGCTTTATTTTGTATTAAAATGATAGTGAGGATGGGTGGGGGGGCACAGTTCTTCCCTTTTTAGTAAGTCTGAGCTCTGATGCAGTTAGTGCTCTGAATAAAAACAGGCAGGAAGCAACGATCAACAGTGACAGAAGGATACTCTGGCAAGAAAGAAAGAAAATTTATTCCACATATATTTACTGGTTTGTTTGAAGACAAACACCACTTTCTTCACCAGTTCGATGATGCCAGCTCCTCCTGCTTGACTAGGTGTGAGGATTGTCGGTCTCTCTCATCCCAGTTTAAAATGTTATTTCATCTTTACTACTCTTACCCAGAAAGAATCAGTTATGCAAGGGATGATTTCTCAGCAGAACTACGAGATAGCTGCTTTTATAACAATGGAAAGGGAGAGTTGGCTTCTTTTCCAAGCGTTGCTCTCAATATGCACATGCTTCCTTACCCTGTTTATGACTTGAGTTTAGCTTTTGTGGCAGAGAAATGAGTGAAGAAATGGTTTCACCTGTGTTAACTTACAGATTGGGTGATATTTCAGAGACGACTCTGATTGAATTGTCTTCTGAGATACTGAACTCGTGGAATAAAACCCACTCAGGAATCCTCCTGGTGTTATAATAAGATGAAAAAGGATGAAGGTGGGCTACTTGTCTGTGTGTTAGCATTAAGTAGTTACCTGAGCCATCCACATCGCGAGCGATCTGAAAAGGCAAAGAGTTATCTGTTACTTAGTTGAATGTACAGGATGCACAGAAATTAAACTTGTATTCAGATAGTTGCATGGGGAGGGCCAAACCTCTTCCCAAATTTCTGTGGGAAAGCTAAGGCCTGTTGAGGAAGATGTCAGTTTGTGTATTTGAAGGGAAACCATCCCCAACAGGTAAGGGCAGCATTATACAGTAAACATGTAAACTGGGCAGTGGGCTTTGAAGGGTCTTTGTCTAAACAGATGTATTCTTAAAGAATTAGAAGGCTATAAAATGCACTGTAGTGTAGTTTGGAGGAGTCGGTCTTGTGTTAGGTGATCAGATTTCATTACCTAACTGAAGTTCTGTGGAATAATCCTACATAAGCCAACAATTCTGTGTAAGTTAACAATGCAGTAAGATAAAAGCACGGTATGTATTTCCTTACTTGCATAAAGTAACCGGATAAGAGAGCTTTCTTAATGCTTAGTATATTTTCTTGTGATCCAAAGTCCGGTTCTGAAATGGGGAGTTCAATGCGCTTCATGATCTCTACTAGTTCAGCTCTGATGATTTCTGCCATCCTCAGTGCAGAACAGCTTAGAAAATAATTACGGCACCATTTTTCATTACCGCAGTCTGTGGAGGGAAGAACAGTATTTTGGCTTAAAGCACAGTCCTCCTGATAGGTGCTGCTCACAGAGATACTGCTCTGTAAAATGCTCGTTGACTGGTGCCATAGATTAAAAGCATTTTGGAGCGAGTGGCTCTGTCACAGCTGTCCAAAATTCTGTTATCGAGAGCCATATGGACAGCTTAGGTTCACTGCTTTTGTTTGTTAAGTGAGTGGGCAATACGTGGTATCCTTATGTAATATTACCAAATTTTATCTATATCTTTCTGAATCAAGACATTAAAAATCTCCTACTTGGTCTGTACAAAGTAATAGTTCTGCACAGAATGAGTAGCAACTGTATTTTCTGTTTTTCTGGTTTCAGGCCAGGACACAGAACTGAAATCAGATTGGTAGTGCTGCCAGTCATCATACACCGTTAAAGGACAGTTTCTCTTGGACCTCTCCAGCATTCAGCATTACTGAACATGGAGCAGTCCCATGTCCTGCATCACAAAGCCACTGGGTGTCCCTGCGAGCAGAGGAGCTGCACTTCCTTCACTTGAAGAGTCCCTGACAAACCTTCAAACCTTTTTTTTTCTTGGCATTTTCTAATACTTCCAGACAGTTGATAGGTGATCTGGCCAGACAGTATGGGTCTCGTTATCTTCAGTTTTTATTTAGTATACACAAATCTACCACTCCAGTGCCCAAGCAGTGCTGTCTGGCTGAGTGAACCTGACCGAGATATATGAGCTCAGGCAATTTAATTTCTTCCCTTAAGCCTTTCTTTATTCATTAGGGATAAAACCTAGTGTTTGTTAGGCTGCTGGGAAGTGAAGATTGGGTTTGTGTCATGTCACGCCTTAAACCTGGGTTATGTGCACTTAGAGGAGGAAGCATCTTCCTGGTTTTGTACAGCAGCACATCAAATGACAACTAATCAGCTGCTTAGGTATCTATGTTGGGTAAGGTAGGCTGTCCTAGGTTACTTCTAACTAGTTAATAAACCAGTGTTGTTTTTGCAGTGGCTGCTACCTTCGGTGACTCTTCTCCCTGCAAATTTAGGGTTCTAGAAAGAATCATTCAAAAAGTGCTCACGAATCAAATGCCAACGACTGTTCCATTTAGAAGAAAAACAACCATGTTCCCAGTGTGCTTTGTTTCAGTGGTCTGCAATGGATACACTTACACTGACCTGAGGAGTTTGTGCTGGCTTCCCTGAAGGCATTGAAGACATTGATAAGAGTGAAGTGATCTCCTGCAGGGTGTGAGAATTTTCTCCAGCAAGTGAGAGCAATGTCTTCTGTTCCAGAAGGTGCGTGCAGGAAGCAATTAGGAGCTTAGAAAAAAAACACAGAAGCCAGTAGTTATTAGAACTCATGCACCAGCATGGCCCTCTAGTCAGCAGCCACACTGGTGTCTGTGTTTCTTTTTCTCAGTTTCCCGTGTTGGATTACTGCTGAACTGAATACGCTGTGCTCATATTCATGTGGCTTTTCCTCCAATCTCTTGCGTAGTAAATCTTTGCTATGAGAACCAAAGAAGGTGAGCGGCCTTCTCCCACACTGGTGCCAAAAATGCTTTGTAATGGCATGATCCAATCTATCTACAGTCCAAGTGTGTACTTTAACTTAGAAAGGAAATAAATGTACTTACGTAATGCCTGAGTTTGCCCTTATGTGCTAAAGCTTTCCTTCTGTTGTGGTCCTGTGCTACCTAATTGCATCTTTTGAGATGGTTGAGCTTTTCAAAAACTAAAACGTGTTTTAGTGTGCTAAATGCGCTCAGCCATCGATGTTTGTTTTATTTACTTCAAAATTTTATCACGTTAAGGCCCACTCACTAAAAATCAAACCATATGGAGCATAACAACAGTTCGTGCTGTAAGGAGATGGATTAGTGCAGCTTTCCTATATGTTCATGGTTTCCTTGCTGCTTAAGGCTTTGCTCCACTTTCTGTGCCAAGGATATTCACTGTGGGCAGAGTCAATAGTTCAATATTGTTTATAATTAGAAATTTCTCCTAATTTACCCTCCAGTCTGTAACAAACTTGTGTGAATGTAATGTGATAAGGTTGGTTTTGAAGGAACGTTGTGTGTATGCTTTCTGACAAAAGGCTGGAAGCTAATGGGACGTCTGAAGCATGGAATTGGGGTGCCACTGACGAATCTGTTATTTGTGTTTCATTGCATGCTCAAAGTCTGGCCTTAAACAGCCAAAGATACTCATTCAGGTGAAAAAGTAGAATATGAATAACGCAAATTTGCCTTTGGGTTGCCCCTGTGAACAGCCTCAGGAAGAGTCTGTGTGGATTTGGAGGTGGCACAAGCCATGCAGCAAGACATGAGTTGGGAGTACCTGTTACCATGGCTGCGATGGTGAGCATTTCATCAACGCACTCAAATTCACAAGAAGCCAGAATTGATTTTGACAGTTGTGGATCCAGGGGAAATTCTGACATAATGATTCCAAATTCAGAGAGGTTTCCGTCATTATCCAGGGCTGCAAGGTAATCGAGGTCCTCCAAAGCTTGCATCAGGCTTTCAGGAGCTATTGAAAAAGGAAAGATAATTCAAATTCTTGAGAATGGATTAAATATTATTTCAGTTCTATATTTCCTATGGAAAGATTTAATTCTCATTATAATGTTCCAGTTGTATGTTTCCTAGAACTCAGCCTCCATCATTTCATAGTGGGTAATGATTATAGGGCTGGAAATAGCTTCACCTTTTGTCTATCAGAGCTGTTCTTATCAGAAGTCAATACTGAGTAGTGACTGATGTTTTGCAAACGGTCCCAAATTGCTCATAGAATACACATTTCTTTTGTGTGTGCTGTTTGTGATGGCTGGGCAGAAGTTGCAGGTATGTGGAATATCTGCTTTTTTTTCCCCTAGCAAATGGCTGTACTTTTCTCACTGCTCACACAAAAGGAAATGTTCTATTTTACCCTATTGTAGGTTGTAATTTCCTTATAAGCTACATGAGAAGTGAGAGTGAAGAGACAGAAAGAAGAAGTTTGGGAACATGATGAGGTAGACTGAGAGACCTGGGGGAAAAAGACAAAAGAAGTAGCAGTTGAGTGAATTTGGGCTACACAGCAAGAAGGGGATACATGTATGAGATGAAGTTGGACCGAGGCAAACATAATGGAGATGGTGAGTTAGAGTTGAGTGTTGAATGAGGAATTCTGAGCAATGACAACAGCAGAAGAGGGACTGAAGGGATGGTTTTCGTGATGGAGGTAAATGCAAGTGGAGCTCTGCTGGGAGCTTGGCAGGGGGGTTTGTGTCTCCATGCATGGCTGAAGTGGGCTGCGTGTCCTTTTTTGAAGGCTTGCTGGAGGACCAGCTCTATCAGTTTTGATTAATGGCTTATGAGGTTCACACTGTGAGCGTGAGTACCCCTCCAAATCATAGCTGTATCTTCCACGTATGCATGATGGTGAACGAAATCAACAACCCACGAGATCAGCAGATACAGAAAATGGCTGATATGCACAGACACGAATATCCCTTTTCATCAGTTCCCATTACATCTTATCAGTTATATTCCTCAAGAGACAAAGATGGCATTTGCAATAGCTCTTCTGAAGCTCTCAGCTGCATGGCAGGAACCAGCACAGGATACTGACAGAGACTCTCCTTTTTCATTAAGTATCCTACTGAATTTCAATCTCTCTTTTTTTTCCCCTCCACTATTTTCCATCACTTTCCTGTTTGGTTGTTTTTTTTTCAGCAGCACTTTGTTTGACTGGAAGAACACAGAAATGAATTCAGACCCTCACAACCACGATGGTAAGAAAACATCTACAAGCATATCTGAACCAAACAATAATTAGAAGAAGAACTTGAGAAGATGTCTGGAAAATCTGCTGATAAAGGCAGGTCCCTTTGACCAAACAGACATAGGAGAGCTTCGTGGGCAGCTACAGTGGAGGTGGGTTAGGGATGAGAGAGAGTGAGCCTGAGAGCTAAGCAGAAATTGCCACACCTCCAAAAAGTAATTGCTGGAGCATCAGAGACGTTGGTGGAAATGTGGGCACTTGGACAGCATGACTCACAGCTCCTAGCTCCTTTCAGAGATAGATTTCTATTCCAGATCTTACTCGTAGTCGTAATTATTAGTAGTTCTTATGGGTGCTGGTTTGGTTAAATTTACAGCTCCTCTCCTGTTGCTGCAGATACCTTCCCCTTATTCCAGTTTAAGAGCTGTTTGGTTTTTTTTCCTTCTGTTTTGTGAAGTTAAACCCCAGTCCCACTGAAGATGGTGGCAAAAACGATCAGGCAGACAGGGTTTGACAGGGTAACAGCAGGTGATCCCTCACCAAAGCTGGAGCATCCGAGGAGAAAATACTTGGGATGTTTAAAGGAATGGAAAGCTACATCCAATGCAGAATAAGAGTAAGTGGCAGGAAACAGTTATCAGCGACTGAAAATACAGGGAGATTAAAGTCGTCATTCAGACGCAGAGTAATTACTGGGAAGTCGTAGGAAACTAATTTCCAGAAGTCAACAAAGCAGTTTGTACCATAGGTTATGAAATATAAGGTTACACGGCAGTCAGTTTCGATCCCCTGATAATATCAGTAATTTGCATTTTCATGCCCAAGAATTAGCTGCCTTGAGAGAGGCGTAAGCACAAATTGCTTCCCGAGTTTGCTATCGGTGTTTTAAAAATAAATAAGTAAATAAAGTAACTCCTGGGTTTTATTGTGTTAGAAAGGACGAGATGGTAAAGGTAGATAAAGCAGGTGAAGGAACAGTAATAAAGCGCAGAATGGAGTAGAGCTTAGTCTGCAATTTGAGGCACACACTCAATCAATAAAAAACCACCATAAAGGCAGCAAAAGCTCGCCTGGAAGTTCCTTACGCTGTGATCTGTATTTTAACAAAATGCAAGCTAAATAAATAAAATTAATGTAAACGTTTAAATATGGAGAGTCCTCCTTTAAAGAACGGATGCCTGTGTTGTCTTATAACAGCTTTAGAGCAGCAGGCGTCATTGTGTTTAGGGCTGCTGCTGCCATCAAGGCCAACTGTGAGGCTTCCCCAGCTGCTGCCTTCACCGAGCCAGGAGGCAAGCAGCTGCCCACCCCTGCAAGTGAGAAAGGTATTTCCTTATCCCATGTTTTCTCTCCCTTGCCTGTGTTCTTTGGCTGCTTAAGGTTGGATTGCTCAGGGCTTGTCTCCAGGAATCTGGGCTCGTCTTGTTTAATTATGCACCTGCTCCTCGTCGTACTTCGGCTTTATAAAGCGAGTAAGTAGCTTAACATTATCGACAACACTGAAATTGCCCATCTAGGGTACCAAGCTGACTTTAACTGACGGTCTCAGTGCCCAGTGCTCGATGTGAGCAGAGCTGTTTCTAAAGGCAGCTGCATCTTCAGACTTTCCTGTATCCTGCAGGTCAGAACCTGAAGCCCTTACTATGTGATAAAATGAATACAGAAGTATTACCCTTGACGTACCAGGAAGTGGCCAATTTAGCAATTTGCCCAAAGTTCTACAAAGAATGAATACTGAAGAGAAGAAAGAAAGGTGGTACATTTCTTGATCATTAATGGTCCGTTCATCTAGCGAATCATGCTGGTATGACAGGCCTGGTTTGACAGGTCCTGCATTCTCCTTGCCTGCTCTGTGAAAATCTGAATGTTTAAGGTACGATTTCTTGATTTTATTTCCAGAGAAGTAACTGTTAGAAAGTTAAAGCTGAAATGGGTGCCAGGATAACTGGTAGAAAGTCAGAGCTGAGGCTGAGACGCTCTGATGCTATCAATTCCATAGCGATTTTCTTTATAATTGATCACTAAAATCCCTTTTCCAAACTCATAGCTTGTAGGCGTCCCATTTATGCTCTGTTTGTCCCTCCTCGCAGGCTGCTGTTGGTTCCTGCAGGACAGCCAGCACAGGGGCCAACCAGCTTTTCATTATTCAACATATAATACCATTTAATCCATCAAATTCAGAAATTAAAACGTCAAAGAATCAAGAACAGAACTGAGGGTATAAATCTGCCACTAAGTGCTCTCTGTTGAGCTAACCTTCATGGTTTGTCTTTAAGATCCATGTTAGACTGTTTCTAATGAAAACAACACAAACAACTTTTGACTCTGAAACAAGATGAAATTAGCCGCATTTATACAACGCTCAGTATTATGGGTATTCTAGGGATACCTTCTTGGAGTTATAGTAGCACAGCTCTCAAATGTCAAGGCATCCATGGCCATGAAATATTTTAACCTGAAAGTTGCTGATGATGTTGTGCTAATGCAGAATCTGCCAACTGCTTTCACATTGATGTCATAGAATCACCACGGTTGGAAAAGACCTCCAAGATCATCCAGTCCAACCGTCCACCTACTGCCAATATTTCCCCACTGAACCATATCCCTCAGTACCACATCTGGATGTTTCTTGGACACATTTCATATGAAAATGTTACACAGCTTAGCTTTTGTATTGATTCTCATAGTTCCAATAAGGATTTTCCAGCGATGTGGTAAAACGTGTAATATTGCAGCCATCTATGGGAAAAGAATTCTTTTCTCCCATTATATAACTCCATAATCGGCTAGATCTGATTAACTGATAAAAATGTACGGACATCACTATTACAGTGGCACAGGAACTCATGTAATGCACTTCAGAACTGCAGTGCCAAATACATTTTCGTATGGCTCATGAATTCTAAAAAGGGTAACGAGCCTGCTGCATTTGCTCATCTCGATTATAGCATGAATTAAACGCAGCAGCTGTAAGCCTGACATGTTTGTTGCTCTCATAATGCAGTAATGAGTCAGAGTTAATCCCAGCTTTTATTTTTCCTGGAAGAGCAGGAGAAAAAAAAATAATCTTGTGCACATTGTTGTTGAACAGGAATAAAATGTTTTACTGTTGTCATTTCTTTGCCTATCTGCTCTATGTTCTCTGCTCCACGTGCAGGGAATGGACTGAAGAAGTGCTTCTCTTTAAATTCTTTGTGCATCTTGGTTTGTTTTTGTTTTCATTGTTTTAAAAACTGATTTTCAGTGTATTTTGGATTTTTCTGTTCACTAGGTCATGGCTGTCCATTAGTGTCTTGTCTCAGTGAAGGCATTACTTGGATTCACCTCGGACTGGCAAGATTCCACATCTCTCCTTCCGTCTCCATTGCAAACAAAACTTGAGAAGGTTGGTAGAACAGAACTGGTGCATGGGTAGAACAGAACTGGTGCATGGGAAGCATGTGGCTTGTTGTTTCTGTATGAGTGAATGGCTGCCATGCATTTGCTTCCTTTACTCAAAGGCAGATCAAATGCATGAAGGAAATTGAGTCTCCAAAGAGCTATAGAGTAGTCAACCCCAGGACAAACCATGCTGGGGAGCAATAGGATGGCTAGTTCTGTCTTACTATCTGTGTGCTCTGAACTTGGCTTGGGTAAGTCAAATGAGAGCATGCTGAAGTACTGCCCTGTCTTTTTGTTTGTTGTGTTGTGTTTTTCCAGTTGATCTTGTGCCATGTTTAGCTGAGGGTGGGCAAACCGGCTTTCATCTTGTGAGCTGTCTTCCTCACCTCTTCCACTCTGGGCCATCTTGGAGATGAGTCCTCCTCTTCCTCAGCCTTCCTCATCACTGCTGACTACAGAAGGTTTATACAAATGTCGAGGCACTGGCACGGGCTGCCCGGAGAGGTGGCGGTTCCCCATCCCTGCAGACACCCAAGGTCAGACTGGATAGGGGTTCTGAGCACCTGATGGAGCCGTGAGCGTCCTTGTTCATTGCAATGGAGTGGGACCAGACGGCCTTTAGAGATCCCTTCCAACTGAAATAATTCTATGATGATTCTATGAACTAAAATGAACTGCTGCAAAGATAACAAAGCTTTCTGGGGAAGCTAAAAGCTGTTGCACAAGAGAACATAATTCCCATCTCTGGTGGCCATTCCCTTCACCTTTTCTGCAGAAGACCCTTGCGATTTGTAGACCACAGATGCATGACACCTACTTGAGTTTTGTCAGCTGATGTCATAAAACAGCTAAATCTCTTCACAAATATCCCCACACGAGCAGTCCTGTTCCTCTCTTTCTCTCAAACATATCTAGCAGCAGGTGTTTGAAGGTACCTGCATTCTGGTGGGGTGGCTGTGATAGCCCTGGTTGGAGGGCTACAGTAGGGATACAGCTGAAGCTGTCCTAGGATAAACTGGGAAGAGTTTTATTGTACAATTAAAACAATGCTTGAAGTGTTTAATCTTGTGGGGCCCTATGGCAGGAACACCAGGACCTTCTGAAAGGATGCTCTTTCAGTTAACCCCTGCAGTGTTTGTGGGAGTTTTCCTTTGTTGAAACAATGCATTGACATTCCTTGCACATTTCAGTAATTCCTCAAACTTCTCAATTCCTTGAACTTGCACTTCTCGTCTGTTGGCAAAAACCTTTTCATATTTGATGCCCATCCAAGTAAAGGCAAATTCATCAAATTCCTTTACAAATGTGTGCACATCAGCAAGAGCCTTCCTTGGGCTGTGTTATATCAGAAATAGACAAAACCTGAAATGCATACATCTGTGAAGTCCTGAGATCCTTTGAGCATTTCGTTCTTGATGAAAAACAACTCCATCTCCATTGTGCTTTTAGATTCAGAAATGCTGAATGTGTTTCCTAGCATAAGTTTACAAATGCTTTAGATTTGTTAAAACTGATTTTTTAATGAAACATTTTCTAAAATTTAGGGAAGCCGACTCCTCTGCATGGCCCTTCGCCATGAAGGTTTTCTTGATTCAGCACATGGGGTGATGGCTGCGAGGCTGAAATGCTCCCTGATGCTCACCCATCTCCGGATGAGCAATGTACCCCACGTTTCCGTTACGTGTGCTTTTGCTATGCAGGTAGACATGGGAAAAGCAGAAAAAAAAAAACCAATTAAAAATTCCACTTACAATGTAGCACTGCACCCAATGCCGGGAATTAAACCTTGCTGTGATTAATGAGGGTGCACAACATGTGAAGGACACGTGGTTGTTCTAATTCCATGCATCCATATGAGGAAGGGGAGAACAGTATAGGAATTCCTATTGGCACTAGAAAATTCATCATAAATGAAAAAGCAACAGGTCACGTGATCCCCAAAGCAATTATATCAGTGCTATTTCCCTCACTTTAATTACTGTTAGACCAGCACACATTTGCAGCGGTACTCAGATTTTGTGGTAGGTCAGAATGGAGAATACCCTTCTGTAGGAAAAAGGCCCAAAATGTGAAGGGAGTAAAATAAAATGGAAAATCAGTGACTGCTTTCCCTGCAGTCTCACCTCAAAATTCAGACTGTTCCCTATCTACTATTGATAGTTTACTTGGGTTTATTTTATCGATACTATTGTCCTTAAGCAGCAGCTCATTGTAAATTTGAGGCGGGAGATGCTCATAGGATAAAGGCTGATTTCCTCTAAATGCATCTCTGAGGTAATGATGGTACTTCATTTGGGTTGTAAACTCTTGATTAAAGGAATATATTCTGTTTGGTATCTGTACGATGACTTGCACAACGGGACACAGATTTTCTCTGTGGGCTTCAGGAACAAAGTGTGAAACCTACATGAGAAGATACTTGGAATATCGATTTAAATATAACAAAAAATTCCAATTCCATTCAGATACATTCTGGTCTTTTTCAGAGCATGCGGTTCATACTCGGAAGCGTTTTTCGAAGGGCGTCTGTTGCAGCATGAACCATCCCAACGGGTAAGTGGTAAAAGCAGTGGCAGGGATATTGCAAGCGCAATAAAAAATGTGCTGTGAACAACAGGGCAAAATTAATCCTGAAATAACCAGAAAAGTAATGTAAACCATATGGAAAACCGGTGCATCGTTACCTGGCCTGCTTAGGAAGTCGCAGTGTCTGAAGCCAGCTATATCCATCCTCTTCAGGAAGAGAACCATACTGGTTAGGTTGGACTCCTGTATTTTGGCTGGGAAATCTGGTTTCATTTCTTTGTATGTAAATTCTTCAGGATACAAACAGAAGTGTTTCCCTGGAAGAGTTTTTAGGAACGTTACTTTTTTTTCTCGTTTAGCATTGTCCCATTGATTCTATTGACAGTTTAGGCTGATGGGTTGGAACGTTGGGCTGATAACTGTACCTGATGGAGACGTGCTCAGAATTTGTTTGTGCATCTCCGCTTGGGCTTTGCTGATTGGCTGTGTTATAACGGAGTCCGCTCTGATTCTAGGATTGTACACCTTTAAATGAAAGAGACTGCGCATCAGATAAGTGAGGACTACAAACGTATTAATGGTCTGTACTGAATTTTTGTCTAGGTTATTGTACACAATGTGTAGTAACACTTCCATTTCTCCTTATAGCACATATTTCACCAGCATTGGAAATGAGAGCAGTCAACGCTCCAATAAATTGACAGATGCTTAAGTTTTGCAGTAGCTCTGTGGTTATAATCTCAGGTAGGTGTTTTTTTTTTTCTGAAGAAATCTATCTTACTGAAGCATAAAACATACATCTATGGTATCACCAAGAAAAGCATCAGAAAAGCTTATTTATTTCTTCCAATGACAGAATCCCAGCTCTGTCTGATAACATTTTGTTCCATAATTCCAGAGTTTTGTCTTTATACTGAAGCCCGTCAGTTCAGCACAGGGCACAAGGACTGTCATAAAGATGTACAAGGCCCCATTCTATTTTTCCCTAGTTGTCCTTTTATTTTGATGGAATTAAGGAGCCGATTCCCTCACTTTTCCAGCCACCAAGTGATGGCCAGAAGCTTCTGGACAGATAATGGCTGGATAAGGCAGTTTTCTAATCAAGTCATCTAATTTGATCTGGTCTGCTTTAAGCAGAATTTCAATCAGAAAGAGAAACTGTGCTTCAGTGCAAGGGACAAATCTCTCTTCCACTGGGTATATCCATCATATATCCCGCCTGCCAGACTTTGGTGGGATTTCCTTCTGCACAAAACCTTGCCTGCACTGAGCTGTCTTGCAGCCATGTGGATTGAATGTACATTTGATTTGCTGAGAAATGAATATTAGAGGACTGAGCTTCTGCTGTTATGACAAAGTAATTGAATTGAAGGGGTAAAAATTGTGTAATTGATAAAGGTGATGTGACAGCCATCAGGGCTGTGCCGAAACTGATTTGTTCCCATCCCAAGTGCTGGATTCTGCTTCAGGCTTCAGACTGAAGTGGAAGTGAGATTCGTTTCAGTCATCATCTGGAACAACAGCTGTAGTTTCAGTAATAACTGCGTTATGCACAACCTAATTGAAAGCTGCATTTCGGCCTTTGTTCCCACCCTACAGAAGCATGACAATTTTCTTTCCCTTGACTTAAGGCTGAGTTATTTTATAAACCCCAAATGAGAACCTTTAAAAATGACAGCGTTAGACGTGCTTTTTTTGCAGTGATAATGAGCGGTGATGTTAGTTCCCAAGGTTCTGCCTGGACTAACCCTCAAGGCTCATCAAATTAATGATCCCTGCTTGAAAATGGTAGGAACACTTAAGTTCAATTTGGGTGATTCAGTAGTGGATTATATAATGATACCCTGATCTTGTTCTTTAGCATGTGACTGGGATATCCGTTTTGCCCAGCAGGACGTGTTAGGGCAGTAACACAGCCTGCAGTAGTGCATCTTTCCAGCACACAAAGTGATTTATTCCTGAGTAGTTGCTCGTTCTTTAGGACTCAATATCAGTCTTTTATAAATGAAATAAACTCCAGTTTTGCAGCTGCACCAGTTCTTCCCAGAATAGGGTGGAAAACAAGAACTGAGGGCGCAGAATGCATTCATTCATTCAGGAAATAGCAGTATATCGAGCTACTTGGAAAGCGCATATACCAAAGGAGCAGAGGCAGCTTCAAAAAGACGTGGTTTTGTCTGAGCATCCTTCTGTGTTATGTGATCTGTGGCATTACAGCGCTGGTGCAGGAATTAATGAAATAAGGAGTGGGATTAATCTCCTAAACCAACAGGTAGCCAAGAAGTGATGATATTTTGCTCCATATGTAAGATACTGAAGGCATACTGATGTCTATCAAAGTTATTTAAATTTTGATAATTGAAACATTAAAAATATTATAGAACCTGGCTCATAAGAGCCTGGAAAAAATACATGTTTCTTTAGGAGCTATTTGCACCAATCTGCACCTTTCCCTGAAAAACCATTTGTTACACGTCTCAGTTTGGGCATCCTGGTTTTCATTAACGTTACCGACCTTTCTTCTTTCCACACCAACATCAATGACAAAGGTTACGTTTTTAATCCAAATCAAAGATTCTCCAGAGCTTGTGGTAAGTAGCACTTTTCTTCTGTATTTCTGGTAGCATTTCTGTTTGTCCGGATGTGGTTTGGGAATTAAGTCGTTTTTTGTGGGGTATAAAGGAACCGGGATGAGCTCTCCAAGGTCAGGATTTGAATTAGACTGTTCCTGTCTGATCATTTGGTAGGCTTTATCAATGTCCTGTAATCAGGAGAAAGATTTAAGGTTTTTTTTTCCTCGTTAATATGAAAAATAAATACCATCATTTAATTATAAAGCACTCATTTCTAAAATAAACGCGAACCGCGTATCAAACTACAACTTTTATCTTACAAGAATAACTATTACAGGGCAAACTCAAAGTTGATCATTACTACGTGTGGGAATTTGACAACTGTACCAACTGCGGAACAGGGAAAACCTGTGCTTTTTTCTCCTGTGCAATTTTCTAAACGCTTATCTCTAGATTTAAACCTCCAGGGGAACACAGATGTGCGTCAGTGCAGTACGGGGACACTGAGAATGCGAAATTATGAAATGGCCCCTAAGCTTTACGTATATGGGACATGTAGGATGCATCCACATTCATGATTTAGGTCTAAAGAGAGAGGTTGCTTGCTAAAAAATTGTCATGTGAGCAGGCCTGGGAGTTTTGTAGCAGATCCTCCAGTGCCCCACTGGTGTCCCCTTTCCAGCTGGACCCAAAGCTATGGATGTGGCCGTGTCCCCAGGTGTGACTGCCTCTGGGCACAGAGCTGGGCAGAGCTCTTGCTTGTGTTACACTGGGAACAAGTGTGATGCTCGTGATCCAAGTGAGAAAAAAAAATCCACATCTGCAAATATTTCCCTATGTTACCTGAGTTGTTATATTTAAGACTTGGTATTGTAGAGTTTTTATTGTGTTTTCTTAATTATTAGTAATTTTTTCTGTAGACTAATAAAGTCAGTTTAGAAGATAGTTGAGTGCTCGGGAACAGTGAGCCATTAGGCAGCTGAAACTTGCATCCCACAGAGGGGAGTGATGGCCTTTCTTCAAGCCTATTGAAATGTGATAGATCCTTGTACTAGTTTATGCTATATATGTAATATATTTATATAATACAGCATTATGTATATGGTAATATCTTTGCAGACAAAAAACGAAATGATAAAAACTACTGACAGTGTCCTGGATCCAATGTAATGACAACACGTTGTTTATAGGTTCTATGAAAATGCAGATGAGAATTGTTTCTTGATTGAAATCATAAATACTGGAGCCAGTCAATCACTCACTTGTTCGCAAGCCAGGAAGATGATGATGTCACCCTTCTCCTTCGTATGGTGTAGCTCGAAGAGCAGCCTCAGTGCAGACAGAAAATGGTCCTTTGGCATGCTGCAGGAGTACACCACCTCCGCCTGGTGCTCACTTTCCACCCGGATGAGGGGGACGCTGCCGCAGAAGTCCTGCAGCTTGCTGGACATGTGGGGGGCAGTGAGTATCACCAGCCTCAGGGCTGGTCTCGCTCTCAAGACGTGTTTAAGAACACCAAGCAGCACATCGGTGGGAACAGTTCTTTCATGCACATCATCCAGAATGATAACCCCATAAGAGTTCAGAAGGGGAGCAGACATCATTTCCCTCTGCAGCATATCATCTGTACAGTACCTGTGCCATACAAACAGAAAACTGTGCGAACTTTCATGGAATATTCAGGTTTAACTATACAAAATTAATTCAGGGTCTTGAGGACAGCTTTGCTCTTTCTACTCTAACAAGAAAGATTTGATAAGAACAGATACTGTCTGTTTTGTAGACTACCACAGTCTCAAGAACTTAAATCAGTGAAAGTCAGTGATGCTAAATGGCACTGTAGTTTAAAGGACAGGATGCTCAAGGCAAAAGAAGAAATAGTTCCCCCTAAGGTCATAACTTACCTTTCTTTTCATCTTCCAAACATTCTAAGTGTATTGCACGCCGTAACTAATCCTTGTGCTGTGAAGTAGTACTTTTAGATAAGGAAATGAAGGTATGCACACACACACACAGGGCAGTGCCAGAATGAAGATGAGAGGTTGATACATACCATAAAGTCCTCCCCACTTCTGATCCTACGATTATTTAGGGAGTTGTAATAGACAAGGGCGGTGGGACTAGGGGTGACCTTCAAGGTCCCTGCCAACCCACGCCATTCTGTGATTCAATTCCTGCTACTCAGAGGTTTGTTTGCTTTTTTTTCCAAGGGTATTACTTTTTTGCTGTGTTGCTCAATATAGGACCTTGAGTCTTCCTGATCAAGGTATTGACACATGGATGCTGGATGAGGATAGGACTCATCCCTCTTTCCCATCAGGTGCAGGAGGAGGTTCTGCAGGGTGAGGGTCATAGTCTCCATAAAGAGAAAGGGTATGCAAAGGGAAGAGTGGCTGAACTTGATTTTTGGAGGTGGTGAGTGCTGTAGTTTGCACCAGAAATCATGGGAGCTTACATGGCTGGGAAGTGGCCAGAATTTTGTGGATCGCTCCTGACATATTAAGGAACTTTCAGAGCAGCTCAGAATCTGAATCCCTGTGCTGCTGCTATCACCTGCCTGTTTTTAATACATTCATTACGTTTCTTATCCCCTAAAATCTTCAGTGCTTTTTCTCATTACTGAATACATTCCTTTCTTGCCATGATTTTTTATCCTTTTCAATTAGCCAACATTTTGATTGCTTTTAAATTCCAGCTTTACTTTCTCTTGTGGCTATAAACACTCCTGTCCTGGAAGACAGAGAAAGAAAGAGCGGAATGATACGGAGTTCACTGAGATGGTGAAGTGCTGCACAGATGCTAGCATTACCCCATTTACATCTCTACAACAGTTAAGTACGGAATACCTTTTTCAGGCTTTTTACTGCTTCCTGATTAATTGCGAAGTCTCCAGCACAAGGGTTGAAGCTGCGTGGGCCTTGAGGTCCCTTCCAACCCAACCGTTGGGTTGGGTTGACCATGCGGGTCAACAGTGAGGGTATGCATTAGGGATGAGAAATGTGCCAACCTGAGGATAGTTTCCGTTGTACAGCAGCTCTCAAATGGGACAAAGTACCCCACTTCGTGGCCCACGTTGACGTCCATCTCATCGGCTGCACGCAGGGCCAGCTGCACCGCCACCTGCCCATGTGCCTGGGAGCACACCGCTGCACCGTGCCGGCAGCCAGCAGCCAGGCAGTGCTCGGCACACCACTGAGGGACCTGCGGTGGGCAAGGACAGTGCTTAACACCTCTACCAGGGACTGAAATGCAAAAGGAGAAGCGCGGGAGAACGGAGCCCACCTGAGCATCAGGTAAATATCATTTTAGTTAAACTAGTAGGTTGACATCTGGTTTATTTCTGTATGTTTATAAAATTGTTTAAACCCGCGCCAGCCATGTGTTACATCTTGTTAACCTTGTTTTAGGACAGCTGAAAGAGCTGATACTTGTTAGTCAGTAGTTCGTTGGTTTTATCTAAATTGCAGTCAATTACAGGGGACAGAGACTTTCCACTCCGAGAAATATCCCAGGCTCCAGGCGATATGTGCATTTTTCTATGGCTGATTTTTGCTTGAAAATTCTTCTCGGCTATCTAGGTTAACAGGTTTAGGTTGTTATATATATTGTTGCAGCAATAGACCTGAATAGTCCTATTGGATATTGGCTCCAGTGATGCGTTTTACCATTAGTTCTCTAAATTGTGTGTTCTTGCAAAAACCGTTTGCTCTTAGCTGGATTGTGAGAAGGACCATGGGGCATGCATTCTCTCGGAGAACAACTCTGCTGGCTTCAGCCCTTCAATCCCTGAGAACTCCACCTTCTCTTACACCCATCCTGCAAACCCTCTCTATGCCTTTCCTGATAATAGCATTAATCAGAATAAAACCACACTTTCAGAGTAAGAATATGCACTGAATCCAACACAGGTACTGCGGAGTTTACCGTTTCCACTGAGAGTTCAGTGTGCTAATGGACAAAAAGAGGATGAAATGGTGAGTTTAGTCAATACAAAGGAGGATAAAAGTCTCCAGCTGAACAAAATAGCAGCCAGCAGAATGTCAGAGGAACGGTTTATTGCTGAGTAGTGAGACCTAAAGTATTTTAGCTGTGGCCTCTCTGAAGAGAGTGGAAATGCACTGTAACTTCAGTAGGGATGGATTGTATCTGACGTGCTCTGAAGCACAGTGAGAGAGTGTAGTTGGTAGGTTTTGAAGTTGAGATGTGATGTATTCTACAAACAAAACAAAATTTTGCAGTGCATGTACCAATAGATATAAGACAATGCATGTACTGATAGATATAGGACTATTTCATACATGATTTTCCCAAGGTTGTTTGTATATTTGGTTCTGAACTTTATACGACAGGAGCTTATACAAGCGTTCCTCAGTCAGTGTTTAGAAAGGGCTCAGTGTTTAAAAATCTAGTGTTTAAAATGTAAAAAGCTGTCATTTGAGATTTCTCTTTGCTGTTTATGACAGTCACCAACTGAAATGTGTTGTTCTTCACTGCCCTGGAGCCTGAAGGACATGGGATGAGTAAAACAGCTTGTAAGGGACCAACATAAGTAAGCATCAGTTGCTTGTAAGTGCTCATGGAAAGTTATTTGAGTATACATTTATATACATTTTTGCATCTATATTTGAGTGACTGCACCTTCTGGAACAGCAGCAGCCCATCACTAACTGAAATCAGGCACCACTATAACACAAATCTGGATATTGGTGTATGTGGTGTAAGTGAAGGGTGGTAGCAGTGAGTAGTAAGCTGAACACATTTCTTTTGCTGTTTTAAAAATCTCTGCTAGTAGTATTAATAGTAATTACACTATTAAACAAATCTTAATGGTAACTCTGAGAAGTGTGCAATAGTCAGTGTTCTAAAAATAAGAACCCAGCAAAGTATTTTCTAATGCTCACCTGGGAGCTCTTCCCAGTCTTTGCATCTCCCGACACAATCACAATTTGATGATGAAGCAAACTTTCCATAAAGGCACATCTCACTTTCCATACTGGCAGTTCTTGTCTTTCTTTCATAAGCTTATAGTAACGGGAAGAATAAGGCAAGCCGTCGAAAGGATTGAGCTCTAACTCTTCTCCATACACCAGTATCTCCTCTTCCTCACCATCACTGCTGTCACGTAACTCCAAAATGCAGTGGCTCTCTGGAGAAGTGTTTAAAAACTCCATTTTTCTTGCATGTGCCACTCCCAGCAAAACCACATTAGCAGTGGAAGGGGAACTTTGTACTGACAGGTCACGCGGGCTCTGTAAACCTGGGGAAATCCATTCCTGCTTGCTTTGGGATCAGTGTTTCCCAGCTTTTCAGCTGAAAGGTTCACCTGATGCTCCGTCCTGGGGTCCAGCTTCTCTGATCGTACCACTCCAAACCTCAAGAAAACATATCCAAAAAGTACTCCAAACTTCAAAACAGCACTGATTGACCCAACAGATGTCCAGCAGTAGCACTTCTTGAGCTAAAGCAGCCTGTTGAAGTAGCACGAGCAGCAGGCAGCATCTGCTGCTGCAGAATAACAGGGAAGGAGCGTGGAGCTGACCCATGAGCAGGATGTGTTGTTGTCCCTGGGCTGCTCAGCGCCGCTAATCCCAGCACAAAGGCTTCATCCCATGAGCAGAGCTGGCACCCAGCGGCTCGGGTGTGTTGGTTTAGAAAGCAGCAAAGTGCCTTTTTGTGCCCCGAGTGTATTAACTCTGCTTGGGAGTCCTGTAAGGCTGTAATTAAAAATCTAAACTATATTTAATGCAGTAAAAAAAAAAAAAAGAAAGCAGAAAGATGCCAATTCTTACACTTCAAGTGCACCAGAAAGATGAGGGAAGCACTGATGTAAAGTAGCTCTGACTCTTAGGACTCAAAAGTAACAAAACTGAGGCTCCCAATCTTGGCTATCTGCCCTGGAACACAAATATTAAACAATATTTTTAAGTTAGCCCCAGAGGAAGGCCTTTTGTTGAAGAACATTTTGACAATGCCTTGACAAGCACACTATGAGCACAATGCTTTTGTGCTTTTGTGCTTTTCCTATATCAAGATTTCTCTGTACTAAGTAATATAATACAAATTATTGCCTTTTCTTACAGATTCTTCTTGTTTCATCGTTTTGGGATACAGTGCTGCTAATGCGTTCTTTTACGACAGCAGCACAGAAAACCAACAAAGTAGGAGAAAATATCTTTGTTCAGCAGCCGGAATATCTCAGTCCAAGTGAGATGAGTTACGTGCTGATCATGGAACAGGCTGTTGTTGGCACTCGGCGTGGCTGGCAGCGAGGGCTGACAGACTGCCCAGTGTGGGGGCCAAAGCCGAATGCGAGCCGGAGGAGCAGCCCTGGAAGGCGGAGGGACAGGTGATTGATGGGTGCTGCACAACGTGCCTCGGGCGAGCCATCCGTGGGGACACTGCTGATTGATTGCCATCCCTGTGAAGGTGACAGGAGTCTAGATTTCGTGCTCGGTGATGCTGAGTTAGTTTGGTGTTCAGCAGAGAATGGAGCTACTCTTCCCGCTGTGACCTTGGTGGGTCCCTTGGCACCTGATGATGTATCTGATTTTCTGTTACGTCCTTCCCTGTTTAATTTCATCAAATCCTTGTGAACTTGCTATCGCTGAGATCTCTGCCTCTCTTAAATGTGGTTGAAATCAGTCAATAGCGCATAAACGTTCTGAGGGGACTAACAGAGGACAGTCCTGGAAGTTGTTTTTCCTCAAAACCCAGCTTAAATGACATAAATTGAAGAGGTGAGTTGCTATTATCCTGCATTTTGCTACTCATTTTTCATATGCAGTAGCAGTATGTTCTCTTTAGTTTCTTCAGCTACAGCATTGGTCTGTTGTCTTCAAAACATAAGAGTTGCGGCAATGATATTTTTTTGCTTACTGGGGTTGGAGCTAGATGCTCATTGAAGTCACTTGCAACCCACGCCATTCTTTGCTATGATTCTATGATTGAACAGATTTGAATTTCTGGTTGTACCTCAACCTTTGTTTTGTTGTTTTTACTTTTTTTGTACGTGTAGTGGAAAGGAAAAAGCTTAAACAAATTACCAACTCAAGAATTTTTGCTATTAGGAACCCAGATACAACAGAACTAATGTTCTTCTCATGATTGTGCAGGCTTTAGTAGAACAATTTGTTAACTGATTTAAATGATTTGTTTGCACTGAAATGGGCTGTGGACAAGCTTTATCCTGATCTGCAGCCAGGTACCAATGGAACACTTTGAGCCTCTTCGTGTAGCATCAGCCCAGCAGCATTCTGCAGCCAGCATCCCTGGCAACTGAGGAGGCCAAAGAACACAGCCAGGGGCTGGGCTGGGAGCGTGATTGAGCATTGCCTTTGTGAATTCAGATGTCCAAGCAGCAGCCCTTTGCTGCTCAATGTCCCTCATTGCTGTGACTCTGCCATTTTCCTCCAGAGCAAGTTTCTAAGCTTGCCCCTCTAGTCCTTAAGAGTGACCTCAGGATGCCCACCTGCTCTGTCTCGCTCCCTATTGCCCCTCTGTGCCACCTGCTCTGAACCTTCTCATTGAACATCTCCTGTATGTCCACCTCATGTGTCCTCAGGGCCATCACATGTGCTCCTGGCTTTGGCTTTGCTGTTGGGTGAGGTCTCTTCTTCCTCATAGAATGTTGCACCATTTTCTGAGGGGGCTTCTCGTTTGTCTCTTCAGATTGCTGCCATTCCTTCTTTGTTGGCACAGGCTGCCCAGGGAGTGGAGGGGTCGCCTTCCCTGGAGGCGTTCCTGAACCATGGAGAGGTATCACTGAGGGACGTGGTCAGTGGGCATGGTGGGGTTGGGCTGGGGGATCTGAGAGGTCTTCTCCAACCTTCATGATTCTGTGATTCTAGCAGGCCCTTTGGGATTTACCAGATGTACTTCTTAACATAACACAGTGGGATTTAGTTAATTATAATAAATAACAGAAACGCCCACTGCAGATGAGCACTTCTAGTAAATGGGAGGATAAGCTGCTGTCAAAGATATCAGTGAGAACTTTGCTATTGGTTTAAATTATACGTTGTGTTCAGTGCTTATGATAATGTGTTGTAGCAAAGCAGTAAATACCATGTTACATATTCTCTATCCTTAATAAAGCCTTGCTAATATAGGGACTCTTCAGAGCTTTCCCATTAAATCTTTGAGAGGAGGAGGATTTTCTGCGCATAAATTATATAAATTAGTGGTATCAATGGTGATACAATGCTCTTTCTTCCTTCCATTTTTCTTCCTGGGTTTTTGGCAGCAATAGTTTACAACAGCAATGGAAATTTAAGGAGGTGACTGCTTTCCCAAAAATGTCATTTAAATACAGGGCTTCAGATTAAATTTTAGATGATATTAAATCCCCATTTCAGAGCTTTTCCACAATAAAATGGGATGGGGTGGGTGTCCTTGAATATAACACATGTGGAACCTGTACGTACAAAACCTCTGGATTTGATTGTAGGGGGAGCAGCGCCAAGCACTCGTAGATCCTGGAATTGAGGACATCACCATGATTTATGAAGTCCTATTAGTAAAAACGGCACTTTAATAGTCTCTGCAGGAATATTTTTTTGGTTGCTTTTTATACTCATATGAATATGAAAGTTTGGTGCCTGGCCAACAGACAGCGAGCAAATGTGGAAAAAGATCCCTCTCATTGGAAGAGTGTGTTAGCATCTCCGTTGGCCTACTGGCAGCAACGTTTAACCTTGCTTACACTGTAACTGTATTACTGCTTATTGAGTAAACTGTAAAACTAAAATAGAGAATTTCCCTCCTATCCAATAGTTCTGAGTCACTCTTCTATTGTGTTTAATTTCCGCTTACGATTTTGTTGGCTGGTAAAATATTATTAGTTTTGTGTTTTTGCTCCTAAAGTATTGACAGATTGGTTTAGAACAAAGTGTTTCAAGTCTGCAACCAAAAAGCCAACCTCTAGCTCACTGGTTGCCCAGTTTTGAATGAGAACGTTATGTTTTTTGAGCTGAAACTTTGCCATTTACGTGCGCGAGCGATATACTTGCTTGATTTCGAGTCTGCCTGCGCACATTTATTAGGGTAAAGCTATGAAAGACACTTCTTGTTATTTTTTTCTCCTTTGGTTGTGGATTGAAATTGGAATGTGATTAAAAATCATAACGAAGTTGTTTTACATCGTAATTTTGTAAATAAATAAATGAGGACAAAATATATTTTAAACTTCCTATCAAATTTATTAAGATATGGAAGTGTGACCATAGAGCTGATGCCTTGAGTGGAAGTTTCCAGATTAGAGTAATCTTACATGATTTTAAAGGTGTTGTGATTTAAATTCTGCCTATGTTTTCTTCCTTCACTCCACTTCTCCCAACAAGTGACTGTTGTTACTTTTCTCCTCCCCATCTCAGATAATTATTGACTTAAATTAGATTAAAACAAAGAAAATAATCTCTTTTTATGTGCAGCCTTTAATGCTTTGTTATTCCAGCAGACTCTGGCACAATGCAGTGACTTTGCTAAGCTCAGCAGTGGGAATAAATGCTGATTTCTGCCAATGGGTAATAGTGAATTTAGGACTTAATACAGGTGGTTTTGGAATGCGTTTGAAGTATATTTTATTTTTAAAAAGAGAACATATACAGATTCAGTCGTTCATTAATCATTTATTTCTCTCCTCATCCCTAATGAGCAACATGGGCAATTTTAATTGGCGATAACCAACATACTTTTGTAGACCCTGTCCCATGAGACCTGTGTATGGAACTAGGCTTCTTCCTGTGCCTGGGGGTCAGGAAGAGGAGAAGATGAGGGAGGTTGGAAGTCACTGCCAGAACCCCCCCCGTCCCTGTGTCACCTCCAAGAGGGGACCATGAGGACCAGCTTGGTATGGGGCACAGCTTGAATGCCACAAACTTTTGGAACGAGAAAGAAAGTTCATAACGTTCTTGTATATTACCATAGGTATAACCAGCGTGTGCTTAGTAAAACCATTGGCTATCTAGTTACTTTTGCAGTATAGCTGTGTTAGGACATTATTCCCAGAGCTCTCAGCCAGCCATCAGAGCTGTTTGTTTGCTCTTTGTTTGTCTGTTGGCATAAGATGTAAGCTGATGGCTATACTGATCTTTTGCAAGTACTTTTTTTCCTGAGTTGTTTTAGAGAATGACTGTAAGTGTTGTTTAAACAACAGGGCATCTTAAGAAGACAGATGATAGGAGGTCTGAATGGAATTTTATTCTAATTTATCAGTGTTTTTCTGTGTGATCGGATATCTTCATGTGCTTTCTATTCTCTTTATGTTGTAGAAAAAGCAAGGCCAGCATTTTCTTTTCAAGCCGTTAGCATAACAGCCAGGCGTTCTGTAGGCTTCACGCTTTCCAGAGCTGGAACAGCAGGAGGAGGAGGAGGAAGAAATAGAGATAATTCATCAGGAGGAGAATAAAGGGTATTTTGCACTTGGAATTGAATTGAGGAGTCAGCGAAGCAGTGTTAGCACGGTTTGTTCCAGATGACAGCAGAGGAGCCTGGGCAGGGGCCAGGCCATCTGATGGTGGTGACAAACCTGGTAGGGCTGGAGGAACGCCGGGCTGCTTGTCGGGGCTTTGGATCCACGCACTGCTGGGAAACGCTCCCTGGAAAGTCTCTTGGAGCGAGCTGGGAACTGGTTGTGAACATCGGAGTGGCAGGGGTGTGTTTTAATTTGAATGTGAGGGCTGAAGTATGCTCATGGTCTGGAAAGTGACTTTTGGGGAGGTAAAGTGGAACATATGGAGGGGATGTAGAGCAGTGAGAGGGGAGGGTGTGAAATGCAATGAAACACGAGCTCAGCGAGGCACCTGCATTTATGGATCGTGGTAAATAGTGGCAGCGATGGGTTTATGGGCAGAGGAGAAGGGACCGCATGGCAGGCAGACTTCCATCAGGCTGGGGCAAAGGAGCCATCATTTCACCCAAAAGTCTGAGGAGGAGCTACAGAGGTTTGCCAGGTTGCCTAACTCAAACCCACCAATGCTTTGAGCTACAGAAGAGTCTTGCAGAGAGGAGCAAGGGGGGGCTGGCAGCTGCTTGCAGACTGATGGCTTCCGTTTTCTTTACAACCTTTGACAGCAGACATGAAAGTTTTGGAGTGGTCATCGCTGCTGTGGTGGCTGATAGACAGAGATGTCTCTTCAGCATTAATTTTCTGCATTCTGAGATATTCCAGCCTCCTCTTCAGGATGTAGTCTAAGGGGTTCATTTTTATATTTTCCCAATAAAATAAAAGTCATCCCCTCTCTATGTGTTTTTATGCCACAGATGTCCACCTTTCTCTATACAGAGGTTTATTCATTACTCTGTGGTAATGGATTGCTGAGGTTTTAGATCAAGCAGAGTGGAAAATATGTACAATGTTAATCTAGTTTACTTCTTATTAAAAAAGATATTCCATGTCTACTTTTTCTGTAAGAACAAATCTGATTAATTTTTCTTCACGAGAACTCCAAAACTGCTCATTTATTTGTACTTGCTTACATCCCAAAAGCTTTGAGGAACTTACAGCTTATGCAGCACGAGAGGTGAAAACATAAATGCTGCACGTTGAAGATGTTTTCTGGTAAACGCATAGTGCAGTACCGCAGATCACAGTGCTACCAACGACAAAAGTGAGGCTGAGTGATGGGAACGCGGCTCGTGTGCTGAGGCCGAGCTTTGTCTGGGCTGGTGTTGACGTGGCTCTTTTCCTCTGCTCAGACAGTCGCTGTCACGGGGAGCTGGCGGGGGTCCGTGTGCTCTGAAAAGAGAAATTTGTTTTGTTTCGGCATTAGGAGGCCGCTCTCATGTGACACCGCTTTGGCTCAGCGCCTGTCGGCTGCGTTTGGTCACTGTCGCGGTTGTGCTTTGTTACGGAGCTGTTGTAACGCTGTGGTCCTCTGCTGAGACCCAGGAAATCCCATTTCTCTGCCTTGGCCGCCATTTTGCCCGAGCCGTTGCAGATTTCTCACCCTAATCAGGTCAATGGAGTTTTGTCACAAACTTAAGTGAGGTCAGGCTTCGTTCTTTGGCTTTCACCCGGCAGCCGCTATCAGAGCCAAAATGTTAGGGAAGGCCATGTGGGTTGGTGTGGCTGTGGTCTGCCAAATGAAGGCTCCTTGTTACTGCACATACAGATGATATTTAGTGTGAATGTCAGCTTCGTTACAGATGCAGAACTAAATGCTTGGCCTTTGAATGTAATGGGAGTTTTGCCACTGATATCAAGCAAGCCAAATTTTCTTCCAGAAAAATGTTGATAATATATCTGTGAGACATCTGTGGTTGAAAGAATTATGGAAAGGGCTTATTTTCCACAAGCAGAGTAACTCCTCCTGTGGGGTCAGACCTGCTTACAGTTTCCAGAGGCAAGCAGAAGAGTAAATGTTAGATAATGAGTGATCTCTTGATCCCGAATTTCTGTTTGGCTCTGTTGAAGAAAGCAAATACAATTTTACATGTTGATTAAGAGAAATAACTGCTTTATTACTTTTCCTATGTTCTCATTAACAGTTGCTCCTACTGAGATAATTTCACGTCTTCTATTTCACCTTAACTTTGAAAGTTTCCAGAAGGAAAACTTAAGCTCTTTCCTTTGATAGTGCTGAAGCAGACTGCAGCTTTTGGAACCGTTTTGCAGTGTGTTAGGAAGGACTGTGGTCATGGCAATGAGGCAATGAAATCCAGTATCTATTATCATAATAATTACTTCAATTAAATTTTGTAGAACCTTCGAAACAAGAGGTGAATTTAGTATGTCTGCCCACTGTATGTGCATAAAAGGTAATATGTCGTATTAGAGATCAGAAAAAACATTGCATGGACTAAATTGCTGCTTATTTTTAAGAATTACACACACTCGATGATCTACTGAATATCCACGCTCACTTAACTGCTATTTCTGCACTCTTTTCAGTTCCTTTCAGTTGTGTCCTTTATTGAAGAAATCATGAAGAAGTCTTATGCAAGCAGGACAACAGTCCCAGCCCTGGCAGTGCATGATGGCTGGTGGGGATCTGCTCCAGTTTGCCTGTATGTGGTGGGAATAGCTCACGGGATACTGTGCTGCATACTGTCTCTAGTTGTAAAACCATACTCATTGACATCTGCCTGTGAGTGGGGAATACAGTGACCACATTATGTTCTAATTTGAGATAAAACCTAACCAGATACTCATCCTTCAGCCTCCCCTAATGTATGAGTTCAGCACCGTGTCCGTTCTGCTTCGGTTTGGAAAGCTGGGCCAAATTTCAATTGTGCTTGCAGAGACTGAGGAGAGAGTGCCCAGAATGGGGGGATAAGAGTCTGAAAGAGGAGGAATAGCTGAGTAACAGCTCGAAAATTGGCTTCTTTTACACATCTTATTGTTCAGTGGGTTTGAAGTACAAAAAATTGTGGGAAGACTTTCAGTGTCCATGGAAAATGTCATTTCCTCGGTCGAAATGGCAATATCTTTTTGAATGCTTTATAGATATAGCCATTTTAATAACATGTCATAATTAGCATTAAAATTTTCTTACATATAGCACAGCACTACTTACAGGAAAGTATTTGCTACTGTTAAAGCATATCCAGTGATGGAGGTTTAGCTAAACATTGCCAACCAATCTTGTTTTCTTTCTGCTTAGAGAAAATAAGATTGAAATGAGAGCAAATCACTGCATGGGAAAGGTAAAGGTATGTATATGGAAACAAAAACGCAATAGATGTAGGTACAATATGTTCCTTTATACACAAAATGTAGCCTCTGTTTCTTTTTGAACTAAAAATGAAATGATGGTGGTGTTTGTGGTGGAAAAGGAATAAAGAAAACCTCTGAATCAGGATGAGAGATTTAGATATCGGTGCTTTAATATCCTCCCTGTTCTCATCAGGAATAGAGAGGAACTGAAGCCTGTGGTGTTGTATAGCTGACTCTCTGGTGCTTTCTGCCCATTGGAAGTGCTCTTCCCATGCATACAGCATTGGCTTTAGAGAATTTATGTGGGGGAATTTGTCACTAGGTGGCAGAATTAGACTGTGTTAGTACTGCCATTTTTTATGATTTGACCGCTTGGCTTCCTTATAGTCCATAAATATCACTGAGACTATAGCAAGCATTCCAAAATACCTCGATTTTAAAACAATTTCTAATAAACACAGCTCTTTCAGAGGAGTAATTCTGTAGAACAGCAGGTATAGCCTGTTGGACGTATGTTTGTAGAGGAGTGATTAATGTTTCGCTTTGAATTTGTGATTATGCTGCTCTTTGCTCCTGCATTTTGGAAGTATTTTAGTGCTCAGATTTGTAGATGACCTCTAAATGGGGACATCTTGTTCTTCTTTGATATTTTCCAAAGGTGTATAATATTCAGCTATTTCTTTAACTACACGTACGGAGGCATTCATATGCACAAATGTCTCTTCATGTCTCTAACTGCCATTTTTTTTTGTGCAAAAGTAGCTCATACATAGGAAACTTGAGGTTACTTACAAATTGTTTTTTCCATTTGTACCAGTATGACTTCTGGCATAGTAAGAATGGCTTCTGCCCCGTTAGCTGAACCCCTCTATGAGGGACATGAGCAGAAATGAACGTGCCCTGCTCTGACTGGGGTGGCAGCAATGGTGCTATGTGCTGGTTTTAATTTGTGACTTAGCTTCTATTGAGAAAAATTGTTATGTTCCAATGGAGGTTTGACAAATGCATCAGTATGGGAGCGGTGCTGCAGAACTTGAGGGCATTTGATTTGGAAGGAAAATGCTTATGTTTTGAAAACTTTGTGGAAATATTTCTGATGCCTTGCTATGTGCTGAAATGTTTGGGATATTTGAATGTTTGCGTGAGATGTTCTTCTCTGCTTTAGAGGATATCTACGTGTCATGTAGTAGGTGGCTGCGAACCAAGAATGTCCTACTGAGTTTGATTTAAGGTCACTAAAGGAGCTTACGCTTATTGTCCTGTTATCTCTGTGTTCCCTACTAATAAACAGTACAGATTTTAATTTATAAGAACATCCTTAACTGAAGGATTCCTCAGACAGATTTTAAAATTAGAAAGGCTCAAAGAATTTAATATGTTTTCCAAGCAGACGTGATGGAAATCACGTAGTTTTACTTTAATGCTCAGATTAGTTAATATGGACTATAACTATTATGTAGATTATAGTAGTCTCGAAAGGGCTCTCTAGCATTATTTTAAAGGTGAAAAATATAATGGTACGAGATTTCGTTTCTACTCCTCCCTTCCCTTCTATTTTTTCCAAATTGTTTTGGTATATTGGAAGTTCAGGGGTTGCAGGTGCAAAGGAAGCTCTGAACTTTTTATGCAGCTATCAAAGGCATTTTGGAGGAAGAATGTAATTATGACAGCAGGAATGTTTCTGTCAATGAAAGCTATAGACATGCATGCCCTTTCCTGGGACTTTGTTAGAAAGCATTTTGATCGCTTTTCGGGTGTCTAAGACACTGGTCAATGAAATCCTTGTCTCATACACGTACTTATGCAGTGTTAAAAATGCAGTTGAAGAAGTGCTCAGTGAGAAGACACCATCTACAGAAGCAGTGTTAAACAAATAGAAGCAAGAGTAACTTCTGCAACTGGCAGATGTTCAGCTATCAGGAGAATAACGTTAAATTCATTAGTGATGAAAATAATAAATAGTTTTCTAATTAACACTCTGAGGCTTGAGTGATGTCTGCTTGGAATCAGGCAACTCATTTTCAAGTTTTCCAGAAATTCTAATTCTAATTCTGCATATCGTCAAGAAACCAGAGCTTGCTTTAAAAAAAATTATTAACTCCTAAAGTATTACAGCACAAGTTGTATCCCTTGTCCAGATCATAGCAGGCAACACCTAGCCCCTGGCATCACCTGAGCTACAGAACTGCTTCATAAATTCTTGCTCATGGCTGAGCTGGAATAACTGTAGAGAAGCCACTACACTGCTAGGTAAATTGTTTCAGAGATTAATTACTCCAGTTAAAACATACACCTTGCTTCTGGTGCATAGTTCATTAGCTTCTGTCTCCAACCTATGCATCTTACTATGCCTTTGTCTTCTGCATTGAAGAGCTGAGGTCTCATCATGAGTAGAGTCATAGAATGGTAGAATCATTTGAGTTGGAAGGGAGCTTTGACGGCCATCTGCTCCAACTCCCCTGCAATGAACAGGGACATCTACAGCTCTTAATTTGTCTCTGTCTAGATTCTTTCTAACCATACTCAAATTTCTTCGAAGCACAAAGCAGAAATCTCATTAAGTAGTTCTGCTGTAGGTTGGTTGCATTGCAGGTTACACCGTGTGAGTTGATAGCAATCCTCTGCTTGGTTTAACTTCCAGAAAGTCTTCATACTAACATGTCATATTCCACTAATATATACCTATATACTGCCTATATATGTGTGTTTGTATGTGTTTTTGTGTGTGTATACATATGCATGTATATTCATATACACGTGTATATATATATATATATGTAAGAACTAAATAACTCAGGAAGTGTAATTCAAGCCCGAAATAATTTGTTACCCCAACCATTAGATTTTTTGTTGTTTCTGACTGACATTCAAAATATTTGAGCTCTGTTTTTTAAAATACTGTCTGCATATTAAACACAATAAAACAATAGGTTTCCAGTTTGTATTCAGCTGGAAAGAGGTTCAATAAATCAGAGCACAACTGCTCTGTTTGAAGGAAGTTTTCTCTCCCTCTTTGGTAAAGTACAAGAGAATTCTGTTTAAATGAAGCATGCAATTTTAATCAATTGCACCCTAAAAAAATAAGATAAACAGCTGCTGCTTGTTAATTACTGAATGTCTTCACCAATGGACTCATCATTTATTCACTGTTTTCAGTGCAGCCTTAAATTGTGTAAATAAAGGTGCTATTGCCATGCAGTATGACTACTTGTGCATTTGCAACAAAGCAGCTCAGATAATACATGGAGAATTTATTTCAAAAGACAATTACCTGACCTTCACCCTCACAGATTCATTGTTTTCATCTAATGATCACGTTTCCTGTGAAAGGCCAGATTTGATGAAGCCAAGAGAAAAGTGTATTTAATATCCCCAGCTGAAAGCTGAATTTCTTGGTAATAATGATACCAAGCCGTGAAGATTTCCCACTCTGCAAAATGCTTCTCGTGTAGAACCGTGGGCCCACGTGGGTTGGAAGGGACCTCCAGTCCAGGCCACCCAGCCCAACCTTCTGCTCAGAGCACATCCAGGTGGAGCAGGTTGCTCAAGGTTGTTCCCTCGAGTTCTGAAGCTCTCCAAAGATGGAGATACCACAGATCACCCCCTCTGCCCACAGGAAGCCCAGGTCCCATTTGCTCCAGCCCCTGGCTATACTGGTGGACCTCTACAGGGCTCACTGCAGCATGTCACGGTACTCCTTGTAAATAATTCCTTATTTTCTTAGCCCTGATGTCTTCAATTGCCAGTTTTATATCCATCCCTAACTTTGGGTTTTGAAATGAATTGCTTCTATGGATCCACGCTGGTGGCTCTGGGGACTACATGGCTCCCTTGGTGACCTTTATAAGGGAGTTCATCAGAGATGTTTCAAGGAAAGTATTAGACTTGAAAGCCATTTTTAAGCTCAGATACTTCAGTATAAATATGAAAATCGCAATAGCGAGTAGAAGTAGGTAGTGATCATTGCACCTGATTGTCCAGTTAGGCTTCATCAGTGATTTGAGACTGTAAAATGCAATTTGTTTGGTTCAACTTGTTGATCTACTAACTTGGTATGTTATTGGCCACCTTTCATATTAGAAATGAAGAAGGAAAAGGGATATAAGTGTTCTGTACCTGTAATTTGTCTGACCCGGTCTTGACCTTCAAACCTATCGTTTGTGTCCCATTCAATCTGCACATGTCTTTTCCATCTTGAGCCTTTTCTCCCCTTTTTTTCTCCACAGCTTTTCATCTCATTGTATTTATTTCCCACAGGTTGTCTGTTACTTCCATTGATAGCTCCTCTTTCAGGCTGGGACATTGTCCTGCTGCCCCTTTCTGTCTGCTCTGACCCCCATGTGCTGGGGGCTGCCCAGGAGCCCTTGGCCTCCTATGGAGATGTCTATACATGAAATACAAGAGCTCAAGAGGGTTGGCGCTTAAAGTTAAAAAACACGGTTTATCCTTGTGACATGTTTTCAGGGGAAGTATAACACAGTTAAATATAAAACTGCAGTTGGACTGGATGAAATTCTGAATTGTCTTCTTTCCTTCCTTTTCTTTCATACTTCTTTGTCTTCCTCCCTTTTCTCTTGCTCCCCATCACAAGTAATTTTAGCACTAAGTAGTACCTCCGTGCTCTGTTGTTGCATTCTTCTCCTTTGATTTCCCCTTGCCACTACATTTGTTCTTCGGATTTTGGATTTGCAGCTGTTTTTCGAGGCTTTTATTGTCTTTATTTCTCTGTTTCAAGCAACAGGGATGGGCTGTTGTGGGCCCCTCCAGGTGACTCTGGGACCGTGCCAGTGTTGGGTATTTACCTGAAAGGTACCTGCTTTGGGTTGCCTAGCCAGTAAACACTGATAACTATAAAACCAAAAATCCAAATGTAAGGTCTAGTTTAGTTCAATAAAGAGAAGTTACAATGAACTGTCAATATAAAGGATGCAAGCACTTTATTTGATTGTGTTGTCTTTTTAGGGTATATTTAAGAGATGCTGAAGCCATTTCAAAGTCACTGTAGAGGACCATACGTGAAGTATTTTCTTGTATTTGTAGTACGAACTCTTAGCACAAATTTGAATGCTGTACGGCATGAAGGATTGCTGACTGATCACTGTGATATAGGTCCTGTTGTTTGGGTAAGCGAGCTGGAAACCACAAAACATTAGAATATTGTATTGTGAAATATGAAGGCCGACATGCTACCAGTGGTAGATTAATGCTGTGCTATTGAGGTGAATTTGCCCGACAGTATATTTTGGAAAAAAATATTTGTTCTGTGTTTTCTATAGGAGAACCAATGAATAGAGAATGGCTCCTTCAGCTGTTGGCGTGAGCGACGCCAGCAACCTGCAGTACTTTGCACAGAGGACAGGAAATGCTCTGGTCTAATGTAGCAGATAAGTGTTAAGTAGATAGCGTTACTTTATGTTATTTGCATTATAATTAATAATGTTTTAATATTTATATAATATTCTGTGTACGTTCTTTGCCACAATAATGTTATAATACTATAAATGACGTTATTGTTCTCTTTCAAATGTCATTTATCAGTCTGTTCTGAGAAACTGTATATTCTTTTATGATGTCTTTAGCTGCTATCTGCAAATGTATCTGAAACGCACTCTGTAACCATTTTCTCTCACACCACTGACAAAAATTAACGGGTGAGCATTTTAAATCTCTGTACAATAGGTTTTCTCTGCCAAGATTTTCCTGTTAATTTACCTTTTTTCTGTGTTTTTTTTTGTTAACGTAGACATCCTTCCAAAGTGGGTTTTACTCCTCTGGTGTTTGTTTCTCAGGAAGGACACAATAAGTGCTACTGCCTTTTGTTACCTCATCCAATGGGATTTCATTTCCACTGTTTTGCCCTTGTACTTAGATTAGAAATATAGATCAAGGTACAGTGGGAAAAATAAGTACTCTGTAACATCTACTATAGCTATCTGATTATTAAATGTTACATTCACACCAATCTTTTTACTTTTATTAAGAAATCCCTCAGTGTCGTGGCTTCTAAACATTCTAAAATGTTATCGATGCATGATGAATATGCACATCCGTAGTATTTTTTTAGTACCTGTTTCAGTGAGAAAGTCACATACAAACAGGGTTTTTTTTTTAATGAGTTTTATCATCAACTTGTGAAAACATTGAAGGGAAAGCAAACAGATGTCCATCAGAAGAATGGAACTGGAAAAGTATATTGTATTTATAATACTTGTATGATGCGTAGAGACTACACAACGCACGAATATTGCCATAAATATATAGAATTGCATCAATAGCTGTATTAAATATATGTTTATGTCGCTTCAGGTCTTCTAGTTCCTCCCAACCTGGCTGGAGCTTCCTGACCTCACAGTGAAGTGGGTCAGTGTTGGCTCATAGGCTGTTGGCAGAGGATGGTAATTTCCAGGCAGACAGAAGGTAACGAGAAGATGAGGAATGAAAACATACACCCGAAAACTGTGTGTCTGTGCTTCGTGTCCCTGTTGTGGAGGAAACGGGGGTTCTGTAATGAGCAACAAAGTCCCCAGTTTCTGGGCTATTACCAACACCATCACCGTCCTGTACGTAAAATGGCATTGGAGTGCTGCTCCTATGCCTTTAACTGCAGACCTTTGGCTTCTGGCATTTGCAGTTGTCTCTTACTCTATAAATCCAAAGAGATACTGATTGCCGCATTGTTTGACACCTATTCAACCCTAATGGTCGGCAATCACAGAACTGATGACTGTGGGGAGCCTGACAAAGCGGACAGCCTCCGGCAATCCTATATTTGAAACCTGTATTCCTTCTGATGATTTTTTTTTTACCAGTTTGGCTTTTTTTTCCCTGGTGCTCTGCTCATCCATAGGAGTCATTCGTGGTGCTCCTCAGTAACACAAGAGCGTGTTCTGGTGCTGTCGTCATCTCTCGTTATCTGGTGGGACGGCTGCTCAGCTTCTGTCGGGCTTCCCACTGGAGAATGTATCTTTTGACTGCTTGCTGCAGATTTGTCCACTATTTTTGTAACCACTGTGGTTTGTCTGTGCAGTTTCATGCCCCACAGGTTTCTGTGCTGCCCTGGGTGTTATTTTGAAAAACCGAGTAGGAAGGAACAGTGCTTTAAGGTTTCTTTCATGCCCATCATTCTCGGACTGCTTACAGTGTTCCAGCAATGGATGGGGTTTGTCATAAATACTATCATACCCAAACTGTCCCAAAGCTTGTCGGCATTGTAAGTGCATTGCAGAACAGGACAGCTACTTTTACTGTCTAATGTTCAGTTTTTAGACTGTCTGAGTTCTGACTTGGGTTCACCCATCCAGCCAGGCTGGGTGAGCGGAGTGCATGGCAAGCCTTCCGCACCACTCCACCGCTTCCCATTCCCCATGGTGTCAGCAGGACCAGCTACCTGGGGAGGAGGGACAGCGCTCATGCTTGCAGCTTAATTTCCTTTATTTATTTTATTTACTGCATATTTAGTATATGTATTGATCTGCTGCAGAATAATTGTATCAGTGACAGGCTAAGCTGGTGTAATATTGTATTTTGAGTCACATTGTGCTTTGGTATATCCAAGACAACACGCCTTTTTATGTGATTTTAACCGTAATGTAGCTGACACTTTGCATATTCATTTCCATGGCGGTTGGTCTGCTTCCTGGTGGGATAAATACACCCTCGCGCTGGGAAAAGCACTGTGATAAATACAAATTATTTCTCATTTGAAAAGTAAACAGAAAACTACGACTATTGGTAACTGGTGCTTGGTTTTGAAGTGCGTGACGCAGGAATTTTGTTTGTCCAAGCAGTGCACTGAGGTCTCATTAGTTGAGACAGTCCTACAGTTTTGTTAATTGTAACCTCTGAGAGATAACTGCAGATAATTAAGCACCAATCAGATTTGGGTCTGAGTATAATACACAGAACCAAAAAAGATACGTGTCTCAGGAAAAAAAGAAGGGTTTCTACATCAACATAGTGAGGTTTTTGGAACAGCTATTCAGCTAGCAGGGGGACAATTCTGATTACACCCAGGACTGTGCACTAGAAAGGCATCAAATGGTTGCCTGTAGCAGTGGGAGGCGGGATGTGATGACCTAAAAGTTTGCTTTAAGTCCGGAACTCTTTAATTTTCAATATATATGTGTGTATGTATATGTACATATATATACATATATAAACATATAGTATCATGTGAGAAGTGCAGTGGAATAAAGGGTGATGGTAGCAAAGTTAATCATCTGATATGTTCACAATTAAGAAAATAAGAGATAAAAAATCTCTGATATTTCTTTAGCTGAAATGTTAAAATATTATATGGTTCTCTTGCACTGTATTTTTATTACTCTGATCAAAAATTATTTTACCTATTTCCATTTCCTGTTATGGATTTGATTAAAGTTTTAAGAACCGGAATGATTTCAGACTGAATTAAGGAGTGGAAGACACAAGGAGCACCCAATGTGACCAGCAGAGTTAGTGGTGGTGTTGAGAGCAACTGAAGCACACGAAAAAGGAGTAAAAGGATGAAAATGAAAATGCGTGATAGTCTACTGCTCTATGGAATCATAGAATCACCAAGGCTGGAAAAAACCTCCAAGATCATCCAGCAGGAGCTGGGCTGTAGGCCTCCTCAGGTCCCTGCCTGTTTTGATGACCCTACGATTTGATGATTAAGGCACTTCTAGATATTCACTGAAGAAACAGCGCAGAGTTTAAGACCTTACACTTTGTGCTCAAGATAATGCTTGACTGGAGAGCTGATGGAGACATTAAACAGCTGGTGAGAGCTGTTCCACGCACACGCTCTTGACTATATTGAGGCAGGCAAAGAACTATCATGGAGTCCCATCTGCTGGTTTTATTTTAGTGCCACTAACCTCCAGCAATAGGCAGTACAGAAATGCAGGAACAAACCTCTGGAGAACAAAAGCATCTTAAATACGTTTGCTATTTAAGTATGTAAGGGGTGTTTTAAGAATGTACCCAAGTAGAAGGAGACCTATTTTCAGAGCCACAGTTTGTCTCTTTTGGGATAGAGATCTAACTCCAGGTCCTTTAGGTTTCAACAGTTTCCTGCTGACATCTGGAGACATAAAGACAATGTCCTTGCACCAGATCAGGAGATGAGAATTCAGTAGGAAGAAGGGTGGATGGTGTCTGGTGTAAATTTGGGTGTTGTAATGACATCCCCTTTTGGAACTGCTGGGTAGTTAAGGCAGTGCGAGAGTGAAGAGCTGAGCGTGGATCTCTTGGCATTTGCTTCTGTGCTCTTATCACTCATCTTTCTGTCCTTTGAAGTGAGGTGACCCTCCGAGGGGTTTCGGAAAGCTCTGAGCAGCACATCAAGCTTTTAAAATACGTTCACAGTGTTATTCCCTGTCTTTTCAATGTCAGGTATTTTCACATCCCTCACATACTGCCGTCAGGCTGCCACTGGTACATTTTTACTCTTACTTGTCAGAAGTTTACGCGATAGTGACTACATTTAAAATTTCCTGAGCGGTGACAGCGATGCCCTGGGCTTGCAGCGGGTCGATTTCTTTTTCTTCTGTGCTTCTGATGTTTCAGCCTGGTGGCACCTAAGTCCCTGAGGTCACAAGGTTCTTCTCGAGAAGCTGCAGGTCCTGTTGCTCCCACTGGCTGCAGGTGGAGGACGTGGTCTTGTTACTGAATGGGTAATTAATGGTGGCTGCAGGGTGGGTGTTATCTACGCATTTTGCATCATCACGAACACAAAGAGGTTAGTCTGTTATGTTTGTATTAGTCCTGCAACGGTACATTTCTGAATCCTCTGGATAGTGTTGCTGCTTATTGGACGCTTACTTGCCTGAAAAGACAGTGATGTGGTTCCAGAAAACTAAAGAACAGTGCAAATATCTGAAAAATGGAGAATTGTGTGAAATCCTGATAATGTTATAGGAACAAACAGAATAACCTCTAAGACAGCGATGCCCTTCGCTGCAGTGATTCTGTAATTAGACCTCTTCTCTTTAGTGGTATTTCATTAATGGGAAAATAATAGTTCCTTAATAGGGAACAGGGGATAAGGGAATTTGTCATATTAGTAGCTGACAGAGGATATGAGAGAGGGCCTAAAACTGGAGCTTTTCTTGTTTTAATAGAAGCATGATATTTTCTTTTACCTGTGGGCTTCCATCAAACAAGAGACAGGGAGAATTGTCTTGTTTTGGTTTCACATCAGAGAGAGACACAAACATGCATTAGTGAACAAAATTGGACATATTTAGTAATGGCTCAATAAATATTAGCAAATGGGTGGCACACTTTAATCAGCACGGTTGCAGTTGATAAGGTGCTGAAAAACTGATTGAGACTGCTGGGAGGATAAATGAAAAGCTGAAGATTTGGAGATAAGGATTGATGGACATAATGTTATTATAATTGGGAATAGTAGAGAACGTAAAGCACTGAGAAATTAAATTGATGACCTGTAAAACAAGCTTGGATGGAGAAAAAATCAGACTGATAGAAGCTCCTGCAGAAGTGCAGACAGAGCACAGGGCAGGAGAGGACAGAGTGTGCTGGATGAGCTTAAATTTTGCCCAACTGCCTTCTTAAGTAGTCAGGATAATATGGATTTGGGAAGTGTTGTAATAGTGTAGGTGTCAATCAAAATCTCCGTACTATGGAGACAACGTGCTTTTTGGCATTTCCCTGAGGGTTCTGCAAGCTGTATTTAAGCTGCAGGAGGTGAAATGCTGCATTCTTTTCTTCTTTTCTATCGCTTCACTCTGATCTTCGGGACTTTATTTTTTGCTTTCATGCTTGTCCCTTCAGTAAACCAATAGTCAGCATTTCTTATCCAACACGGTGTTAATGCTTATCCTCTAATTTTTGAGGGAGATGTTTCTTCAACTCAAATCACGAGCACAGTCCTGGTGCAGCAAATCTGCTCCTGCTTTAGGAGCGAAGGTTACCCAAGGTGTCAGGGCATTGAGTATTCCTTTGAAAAAGCATAGTAGGCTCCAATTAACTTGATTTATCTTTGGGGAAAAAATATATATATTCCTCTTTTTGGCTTTCAGAATGGAAAAAGTCATTTGCAAATTCGCCAGAAAAACAATTGGATATGAATTACCTGGGGTCATTCAAGACAAAATTCCAGTTAGCTCTGTCTGACAGTGACACTGATGGGGAGGTGAAATGAGTTCCCGCTATTGAATTCTACTCCAAAAAAGGCCCTGTTCATTTTAAACAAGTAAGTAAAAACATTACTTTTTTCATTTCTCAGCCTAGCGTTAAATAATACCTTAATTTACTTTTAAAATATTGCACTGTTGTATGCAGAACATTTTTCTGCGCAGTATACTCATTCTAACTCATAATGCAACTCATTAAGTAGAGGAAATAATATTTTTACGTCGAGACAATCTTAATAGCAGGCCGTATTGATTGCACTGAAATAGAGAAACGGTGAGTAGCTGTTACAGATGAAGAGTAGCTGTGTCTTTATACAAATCACATTAAATTTGCACAATGGGAAGTCAGTTTTTAGAAGGTCATAGGACGCGAAGCTTTGGGAACAGGATGTCTACATTTTGAGTTGACTCATCGCAAGCACCCCCATGAATTTGATGGTTTCTTTCACGTTATAGCAGAAATTAATGCTTAATTCTCTGTGTTGCCACAGTGCACTCTTTATTTGCTCTCGGCTCTGCCTGTGTTTGCAGTTTGCAGGACAGCCAATGCAGCCAGTGGCTTTTTTCTGAATGAGGTGTTTGCATTGGTTTAGCTGATGTTGCGCTTAGCACATCCTCTCCTTTTTCAAGTCCTTTAAACAGAAGGAAATTGCTCTTGCAATATCTGCATATACAAACAGCAGTGACGTGCCACTGTAAGGCACATGTAAGCAAAGGGCGATCTGCTGCATAGTCTTGTTTTTTCTTGATATGTAAACTTGAAGCAGTGAGACCTTACACAAAAAAGATGCTCTTTTCTCTTAGCATGTTGTATTCTTGTTGAGAAAACTGTTGCATTTTCTTAACCATTGGAGTAATCACATAGGCAAAACACCAAATATAATTAAGAACGGCTTATGGAGAGAGAACACTTAATGACAAGCAGATCGCTCAGCAATTGAATTCTCAGATTGTGTTTGCTAGAAGTAACTTCAACTGGAAGATCCCACAAGAAACGTGTACCTTAGTTAAAACACGCAACATTGGTGAAAACCAGAGCAAAGATGGTGAGAAGCCAACTAAGGTTGGCTGAAGGGTTTGTTGCAAATGAATGGCTGATGGAAGCAGCGTGCTGGCATTCCTGGAGAGCCACGCGGTCTGCCATGGCACACTCAGCATTCAAGTTACAGTTCTTAAAACTGCACCTCTTCAAACTAAAGGATGCTTTGTGTTTTCAGGCAGCCTGCCTTAAAGTGGTTCTAAAATGGTTTTTGTTCCCGCTCTTGGTGTGATTGTCCGCAGTTGTGGGCCACACTTCTTAACGTTTTGTTTAAAAATAGATGCAATTATTCTTGTGCTGATGCTGGATTCCAGAAAGGTGTGTATGCACAAGTACATTAAAAGATATAAATTTAGATAAGTAACATTAAGATGTAATAAAGCGTTAAAAGTTACTGTTTGTACAGGCATATGTCAGGGACCTTTTTGCAAATGGGATGGTCTTCTGATTTCAGATGTACCTATTCATTTTTTCTTTTAAAGGGGGTTGGGGAAAGAAAAGATGCTGGAAATGAATGAAACCTTTGTTGTGATAATGCCATTGGGAATTCGACTTCTGATCCATCTAAACTCAAAGGGTTCAAAACTTCATTCCAACATGCTTTCTTTTTTCTTTTCAATACTTCTTTCTCAAGGGACTCTGTTGAACGGGACAATTGCCTGCAATGTATGGGACAGCTTACATCTCCGTGTAGGGTGTGGTACACATATCTGGAAGAACGGGGTTAGTGTTCCTGAGTTTGTAAAACTGCATTTCAGAGAATACCTCCGGGATAAAGAATGAATTTCTTTACTGCTGCAAAGTAAGTTGTTGTTGAATTAAAGAGCGCTGTTATTTGATCAGAAGTTATTCGAAGGTAATTAATACTGTACTCAAGTGATCAGAAGAAATCAGAATTGAAACTAAGAAGAAAGCCACGTTTTCGTTTATTTTCTGAGCCTTTGAAAAAGCTCTCAAAATATACTGTGGAATTAGAAAAAAATCTTGCTACTGTGATAACTGATAGCATTAAAAATAAAATCTATGAATACTAAAACTGAGCGATTTGATGGGGAGGAGGAGGGTAAACATGCAATTTTCTTTTTGTTTACTGCGTCTTTATTCATCTTTCTGTTGTGGTGTTTTGTACTTAGTGTTCTATTGATTAGCATAATGGCAGCATTGTTGTGCACTGCTTTAGGGACAGCACATTGTGTTCTCTGGAACAGGGTCTGTCTGGATCAGGAACGCCGCGTCTCCTGTTGGGCATGGAGGAAGCTGAAGTATGCCTATGGACGAGGAGACATCGGCGAGTTCTGCTCAGATCTTGCCCAAGAAGAGAAAGGGATCACCTTAAAAACCTGAGGGCTTAAAGGATGGTGTCGTTTTTGAAGGTAATTAAAAAAAATGGAAGAAGTTTACTGAGCACATGGATAGATGACAACAGGGCTAAATCACGTGCTGACAGTGCTAGAAACCAGATGCTATGGGTCTACACATTGAGTGGCCATCACAGAGCAGCAAATGTTGAATTGCATATCTCGGTTCATCCGTGGTGATTTGTATGCTTACACTGTCTTTAAGAATGTGAAACCATTCATCTGGTTTTCACAACGGAGTTTTACTTGACATCTGCATGTCTCATCAGG
The DNA here is from genome assembly GCA_024606505.1 of Aquila spilogaster. Classification (NCBI taxonomy): domain Eukaryota; kingdom Metazoa; phylum Chordata; class Aves; order Accipitriformes; family Accipitridae; genus Aquila; species Aquila spilogaster. The sequence continues at coordinate 4,454,980 of JANHGO010000012.1, read as the reverse complement.
AAGACACTAATTTAGTATGAAAAGATGCCAGTCAGCTCCTGCTCACATCCTATGGGAAAATTTGCACCTAACAAAGGAGGCATTTTGATAGCTTGGCTTTTCTTTCTTTCTTTTTAGCCTGTAGTATTTTGTGCCCGAGTATGCATAAATATAATTGCATATCTGTTACTTGCAAGGATTCCAGATGATACTATTACTTTATACATTCCTACTCCTCACTTTTCCTATTAAAACATCAGCTTGCAATGTGTCAGTAACTACCTGTTGTTGCTTTCAGGGCACGGTGGTTATTTTTATAGGATGTTTGGTTTTGTTTGTCTGTATTTCAGACAGAAAATAATTGGGATTTTTCTTCCAAAAATCAGAACTCCCAAGTGTTGGCCATGTGTAACATAAGACAGTAATTCCTTTAGATAATATGTATGTGTAATCATATACTTTTAACTGTAAATCTAAGCTTATTTTAGAAAAGCATTAACAATTAAAAAATTGGACAGATATGTACTTCATGGTGATCAGCCTTTAGCAGCTAATTCACAGCACGTTTAAATGCATTCTACTTTTTTGGACTGCTCTATCTTTGAGAAAGATCAAGTGTTAAAGAAAGCAGGAGGTATTCTGGTCACTGATAGCAGGTTGCCCCAGGCAGCTCTGCCACAGGAGCAGAGGATGTCCCTTCCCACCCAACCCAGGGTCAATGGATGGGCTTTGCTGTCTCCTTCCATCAGCAGAGGTGGCACTGTGCACGGTGTGTTCTGCTCTCTGTTGGCTGAGGAATGCAGCACAGGTATGGGATACAAGTCACTGAGAACATCCAGGTGTTTTAACTATAAACCACACTGCTGCTGGTACTGGGGCCATGGAGCAGTGTCCTCTCTATCAGTCCTCTTCTGTCTTCCTCCATACATGGAAAAGTGTTGTTTCTTTAGGGGGGGGAAGAATCTCTCCAACATCCAACATGTTTTCAGTATCCCCAAAGAAACCTGCGAGCTGTGCTCTGTGTTGGATTCAGAGGTGAGATGGCTGCTTGCGATTGTAGGATGCATGTATGGGCATTCCCAATTCTGCACCTGTAGGACTGCATAGGAGTTTAAAACTCAAGTTTCAGGTTTGCTTTAAAGCTTTTACTCTTTTAAGTTTCTTTTTTTTGTAAATCTTGTGTATGATTTAAACCGTTTGGATGCAGTGCTCAGGGACATGATTTAGCGGTGGGTTGTTAGAGTAAGGGTAGTATGGTCAGGTTGTGTTTGGACTTGATGATCTTGAAGGTCTTTTCCAGCCTGAGCAATTCTGTGATTCTATGATTCAGTTGTGAGATCAACAAGAGCTGGTTTCCCCCCTATGCTGAAGTGTCGGGGGTATGTAATGTGTTGGTCTGTGTTTTAAAGGGGAAAACATTTTTGATATGAGAATGCTGGAATATCACTTTTCAAAAGGCTTTTCTTAGGAATCAAAGGATTTCCATCCAGCCCAAATTCCCTTTTTTTATCCAGTGTGGTACTTAAATAACATGTCCCTCACAATACACACTGCAAAGGGAAATAATATAAAAACAGAAACATATTTATGCAAGTCATGCTAGGCTTCCTCTAGAAAAATATTACTTGAATGCTCTTTTATAACATGTGTCAGTTGCCGCATAATGACATATACCCCTCTTTGTACAAGCAGTTTGCTCTGCTGCATCAGGAAATTGTACTGCCATTGCAAATACAAAAGATATTCTTCTACTTTTAATAAAATCTTATGACTAGTTCCCTGCATATGCTTTGTTTTTCTTTACCATATACTGCGATAGGTTTCACTTCCCAGATTTCTAATTATTACTCTGATGTACACACGCTAAATGGTGCCATTAAACATTTGAACTCCAGATGCAAACAGCCACTAAGAAATTTTCAGTCATTTAATTAAGTCATTACCTTCTTTGACTATTTACAATTTCACCTTTTCGGTGGTTATCAGAAAGACTTTGATGCAGCATGATCCTTTGCTATTCTAAAAATGGAGTGTCCAAGCAAGGGAACTCAAGTTGGATGTCTGCTGCGTGCAGCGGTGTCCCTTCCCATTTCATGTACATGTTACTGTTGCTGGGAATGAATCAAAGTGTTTTAAATACAAAATATCTCAACTACTTAAAAATCTTCATCTAAACGTTCTCCATATTGCCTGGAAATTTTGTTTTCAACCACATTTCCAAGCCTAGGGTCAGCTGACACCCTCCTGTTGTAGCAGTTCTCCACATAGGGAGCACCAGTGGCAATGGTATGGCTGCTTCAAGAACTGAAGTGCTTGTGTTCACTTGTGCTCTATTTTGCTATCCGTCAACAAATGAACTGTGATTTACTTTTGTTTGTTTCTCCATAAACACGAGTGCTCTGTTGCTAAAATCGGGAGTAAGTGGGAAAATTAAATACAATTACTGAAATGATATCCAAGTTTCTATTAATGCTTTTATTTTTGCTTTAAAAAAAAACAACTACAGGCACTGAGGAAACTATCCTATGTAAGGTAAGAGCTGCTTCCTCCTCTGTTTCAACTGGTATTTGAAAGTTGTTTCTTTCATAGCATATATGAAACAACAGTGTTCAGCAGTGCTACTGAGAAGGTACCAAAGAGATCAGATGTAATGTTGGCACGTACCAAAGAGATGAAATTCTGTCTCCAAGTCTTAAGCTAACCAAAGTCGATGATCTAAAATACGTATTTTGATTTCAACATTAAGAAACCCAGAGCAACATTTTAGAAGTTAAATACACAACAGTAGTAAATACGGAAAATACAGTCGATAAGCAGAGCGATGAGGCAAAAGAAAATAAGTATAATAGTTGGTTTTTCTTTAAATGTTAATTCTTCGTCATGCTTGGCTTCCCCCCACCCCTTACATGTAGTGTGTCATCAGTCTAAGCAGTACAGGTATGCAACATAGTGAGATGGTACTACCTTACGCGGCATAGGTTGAATTAATTCATCAAGAATGTAATGACACTGAAGGCCTGATATCTGCATCAGTATGTGCTAGCCACATTGTGTCTGAGGAAAACGAGGTTAAAAACACAGTTTTGAGATATATACAGTACTTCTTCACGAAGAGAACGTGTCCAAAAGAAAGACATCCTCTTTCAGCACAGATTTCTCGACCATTTCAAACAGTAACGTGAAAACTGAAATTACAGTACGACTGCTAACGCTGAGAGATACTTTGGTAAATACCACTGGGTGCAGATATCAGGCATTTCACCATGTTCCAGATGGTTTCCCCTGACATACACAGTCAGGAGTTTGCTATGAACTACTGAGATTGAATTTTCTGTACATTTGATTTATCCATGAGTATCAGCGCTCCTTACAGATCAAAACTAAACACCCTATGTAGGACCGATAGAGCGGAATTATTCAAGTTCACTGAAATATTACAAAAAAAAGGCTTCCTTTTTAGGAAAACTCAGCTATGGTAAAAATATCTACTACAGTGCACTGCACTGTAATAAATATT
>JANHGO010000012.1:4439613-4451384 GCA_024606505.1 Aquila spilogaster | reverse complement strand
TAACAAGTTCAATGCCCCCCCCCCCCCCCCCCCTTTTAGGTTTAAAGCTACTGTTGACAGGAAGAAATTAATGTTTTAAATACAAAGTATGTAAAATACATAAAAAGCATCATTTTGCTTTCAACTGCATTGCTGAGCCTAGGATAAGTTAGCATCCTACTGTTGTAGTGATTCCCCATACATAAAGCACTGTTGCTGCTATTAGAGTTGCTTTAAGAATTGAAATGCTTTTGTGAAGCCTTTACTTTGCTATTCAGCAACAAACTAAACTATGGTTTATTTTGGTTTATTCAGCTTATCAATAAACATGAGTGCTATGTTGCTACAACGTGGAATAACTGGGAAAATTAAATACAATTACACTTACTGAAATGCGATCCAAGTTTCTATCAATGCTTTTATTTTTGCTTAAAGAAACAAAAACTACAAGCAATGAGGAAACTAACCTATATAAGGTAATAGTTCCTTCTCCCTCTATTTCAACTGATGTTTGAAAATTGTTTTTATTACAGCATAGGTGAAACAACTGTATTCAGCAGTGCTTCTGAGAAGGTACAGAAGAGATCAGATGTAATGCTACCACATAGTAAAAAGAAAGAGATGAATTTTTTCCCATGTCTTAGGATAACCAAAGTCTATGTATTAAAATATGCATTTTGATTTTCAAATCAAGAAATCCAGAACAATATTTTAGAAGTTAAATACAAAACAGTAGTAAATATGCAAAATACAGTTGATAAGCAGAGCAATGAGGCAAAAGAAATAAGTATAATAGTTGATTCTTAAAATGTAATTCTTTGTAATGCTTGGCTTCCCCCCACCCCCTGCGTGTAATGTATTGTCAGTCTAAACAGGACAGCTGTGCAACATAGTGAGATGGTACTACCTTACACAGTATAGCTGAATTTAATTACCAAAGCATCAAAAAGGTAATGACACTGGGAGGCCTGATATCTGCATTAATATGTACTAACCGTATTCTGTTTGAGGAAAATGAGGTTAAAAAAATACAGTTTTATGATATACAGTACTTCTTCAGTAAGAGAACTTGTCCGAAGCGAACACATCCTCTTTCAGCACAGATTTTTCGACGATTTCAAACAGTAACGTGAAAACTGAAATTACAGTACACCTGCTAACACTGAGTGATCCTTTGGTTATATATATATGTTACGCATCTGTGTGCAGATATCGGGCATTTCACCATGTTCCAGAAGAGATTTTTTTTTTTTTTTTTTACCCTGACATCTTTATTCATAAGTTTGTTATGAACCTTTGAGATTGAGTTGTTTATACATTTGATTTATCCATGAGTATCAGCACTCCTTAAGAACAGATCAAAACTAAAAACTCTACATAGGACCAATAGAGCAGAATTATTCAAGTTCAATGAAATATTACAAAAAAGGCTTCCTTTTTAGGAAAACTCAGCTATGGTAAAAATATCTACTACAGTGCACTGCACTGTAATAAATATTCAACATAAATTAATAATTTACAAGTACCTGAGCAAGTATACAGAGCACCATAGCACAGCACAGCACCAAAGGCAGTAGCTCAGAATTCTTAAAAATAATGCTGTTTTAAACATTAAAAATCTTAAGTATTGTCATAAAAATGAACTCCAGCTGGAGTTTAAAGATAGTGCAAACTTCTGTCTTCACTTTTTAAAATAAAGGTGTCAGATTTTCTGGTCATTTCATATCAGCAGTGTTGCTGGACCTGGATACCTGTGGTGGATGCTTAGGAGCAGGTCTGTTGGAAAGAAAGAAAATAAATAGCAAATTGTTATTTAAACTTTTGTTAGTTCTCACTGCCAGCATCATGCTTGAGGCATGAAGATGAATGGTAAAACCTCTTAGAGTTACCCAGGTTAATGTCAGACATGTAGCATGGGAGTCTCACACTGGGAGGAGATCAGATGTGTTACTATATGCACAAATCTCATCAAGAAGCATAAATGGTACCAGCAGACTCCTTTTTCTTTTTTTCCAGTTCACGTTTTAATTGCTGCCTGGCCAGTGGGATAAGCTAGCTCGATGTTTCAGGTGTTGTTCTTTAAATTCTTTATTTCTTTGGGTGCTCATCAATTTTGCACCTGTTCAGAAATGCTACTTAATGCTGTGGAATAGCAGTTGGTTTCAAAAAGTTGTACTAGTCAGCTTGAAATATTATTACTTTCAGAATATCTTACTAGAATAGACAGTCAGGAGCTTAAACAAAGTTCACTCTTGCAGTCTTTTTGCTAGAAGTATTAGGAAACTAACTTGAATCTATTTTTAATTTTCTAAGCAATTAAGTGCCTCACTAGTAGAGTTCTTGTAGCTTAAAATACTACTTTTATCTTCCTTGGAGCTCACTGTTTATTCATAGGAAAGTGAAGAATATTAGGTAAGAAAATACCATTGACTATGCCCATTAACATTAGGCATAGTTATTTCACTTCCAGATAATTTTTCTTCAACATCCTTTTTTTAAATGTTTTTTTTTAATGTTTTGGGTATTATTTTCAGATGATATAAATTGATGTTCCATTGTGAAATGTGCGAACGGAAAATTCCTTTTATTGGTGGTTGATCTTAACAGCATTCAGTTCTCAGCCTAATTCTGTAGGTGGTCCAAGTAGGAATTTTTTTTGTGCGAGAGCTTTGTTTCTCTTGAAATTGGTGCTTATTAATTCATTTCTTTTGCAAGGAATTGTATTTAGTGGGCAGTTTTTGTAAATATACAGTCAGGTGCTTGCAGTGAAACCTTCATATGCAGTATAAATTCTCCTAATTCTGTGGAAATCAGTGCAATTGTGCTGGTATGCTCCCAGTGAGAATCAGTCTGATACTGGGTGCTTTTCTATAAGCAAATAGAAAAAATGGTTGTCGCGTAGCTCTCAGCAATAGTTACAGCAGAACAGAGTTACTCAGAGCACAGCGGATCTGCTCGAAGACATTTTAGACCTGTCATTGAAGGAAGTACTATCTATCAAGCCATTTTGATCCGAACTAACCTTACGGGAGTAACGGGAGGCAGAGCTTTTGTGTGTCCAGGCACTGCTGTGCAGGCACTGTTATAGCGTGCTTTGGTCAGAGGGTCTGCTGGCAGAGGCTTCCGAGGAGGGTTTGGTTTGTGGCTCTCCTATTATAAAACATAAAGTCGTATTAGTCATTGGCATAACTTACTTAACGTAGCAACAGCTGAGACAAATTGAAGATAAGTTCGGAGTAGTTACTCACTTAAATCTATCTGGTGACAAGCCATAACTTATTTTTAAGAAACAGGCACTTATATTTAAAAAAAAAAGGTTTAATACTGTATTTTAATGATTTTGTTTCTTTTGATTCTTTACTCTATAAATACTGGGTGCATCTATACTGGAGTTAATGATTAATTGGTGGTAAATGAAAACAACATAGACTGAATACATAACATTGTAAAAGCAGTTATATAGAAAGCTGGAAATACTAGAAATGACTTTAAAATGCAAATTCAGATGACCACAAAAACAAACTGCTCAAGTCCAGTTTGAATTGGTAGCATCTGTGGAATTTTTCTGAGAGATGCTGCTGTGCTTTCATTCTGTGGAATTAAATGTTTCATTAATAAAGAACAGAAGTCATCTGCTGTCAGGCATGAGCTAATGTCTCTTCTGTGTGGTCCTTGAAACACTGCAAACATGGTAACATGTCTATTTGTGGTCTTCATTATGAAGAACTGGGATAGATTAAGCGACTTGCTCAGGGCACAAAACTCTCCAATATATCCAAAACCTCACTTCGAGTCCTTCTACTATTTGAACTGCATAGTCGTGCTTTTTCTAAGTAATGTTACTCTTTATTATTAGTTTGCCATAACTATCATTAGTAAAGTTGACCAAAAAGAAACAAGAAGAGCTTACAAGAATAATCTAGTTACAGATCCCCTGAAAGACGTAATCAGAACAAGTAATCATAGGCATGAATTGTACATGAATAAAATACAACTTCTCATTATTCATTTTGAGCATCCCTTTGTTTTCTTACTTTCCATGGCAAATGTTTTCTCTTTCAAGATGGAAATGCAGGTTGACTATCAGTAGGCATTTCGATAAAGAAGGAAATATGGGAGCTAAGTAAACCTTATATATATAGTCATTTCAAATTTACAACAAACTACAGTTTAAAGCTGTATATAACGTCCCTCTTCTTTTTCACTCTCGGCATAACATGTACTAGTTCTTGAGTGAATCACAAATAGCAACAGGAAAAAAATTCTTATTTTAACTTATAGCCAAATCTCATATACAGTATAAAAATTAGTCTCAACTGTCATCCAGAAGAACTTCCTCTATAAACCAAGATAAACTTATCTCACTCTAAGAAGTTTGTCTGTGAGCTCTGTCTTTGGGGGTAAAAATAATTGCAAATATTCTTGAAATAGGCCTGGAAAATGATGAAATAAACAGCTTGTTTGTAAATACTCTATGTAGCTTTATCTCAGGGCTATCCTGTTGAAAGTCACAGAGTTTAATTAAACACTAGCAAAGGAAGTTCTTCAAAACACGATCATTTCCCATGATACAGAACTAGAACCTTAAAACTGTTAAGAGAAAAAAATCTTACCATCAGGATTTCTTAACCAAAGTTTACTTTGTGCACTAAATTTCTTGCACAATGAAATCTTGCTGTGTTTGTGTGTTTTGAAGTGAAATATACCAGTTTGGAACAAGTTAGATCACAGCAGAAACTGATACTTTTAAAATAACTTAATTATCCCTACAGTAAAATAGAAATCTAAGTTGCTTCTGTAATAATTTTGTTGAAAGTCATAATGTTTATTCCATGGGAGAGTATATGCATCATTGCCTCAAGTGTGACAGCATTTAAAAAAAAAAAAGTTGTAACAAACACACAAACATCAGCATTATAAAGACAGCAAACAAAGAATGCATCTTTGAACACCATAAAGCCGTTATTCCCTTGACTGCCTTCATGGAAGTGGCCTTTTCCCTCAAGTACTTTTACATGATTAATCACATGAATTAGTCTGATCACATGAGTATTTAGCTGTTTGCTTGATCAGCCCCTAATTGTTATTGCATGATTTGTATTTACTCTTCAATTGGCAGAATGCTTAGGTACCATCATTGGGAAGAGGAATGGCTCCAGGCTCAGCAGTCTAGAGAAACAAAGATCTCAAGAGCTGAAGATCTGGTAAGGATGAATGAACAAAAAGAGAGGACAACTGCCCTTGTTTATTTGTTTGTGTTAATTAGCTGTGCCCTATGTCTAATCACCACCTGCAACACCGCAGAGTAGGGAAAAAATGACTTTCTGAGAAGCTCAGAGCAGCTAAGTACTGATGGGACCCTATCAGTTGCTTTTTCCCCCCCTCTTTTTGCAAGGGAAGCTGGCTGAAATGGCTAATCCAGACGTGGTGATCTAGAACAGCTCTTCAGCTATGGAATGGGCATCTTCTCATGGCTGAGCAGTAAGATAATCTTTGATGCCTAAGAAAGGGTAAAAGAAGGAGGGGAAAAAAAAGGGGGGGGGGGAAGGGAATTCAGATAAAAATGGGGATGGAGAATGTGTAATAGCTGAGATGAAGCAAAATGGAGGAGCACTTCATAGAAAGAAGATGCCAGCACCGGAAAGTGCCACCAGGAAAATGTACATCCTTAGAAGGAGAAGAAAAAATATTTGAAGATATAAATCACATCCCCAAAACTGATTACAGGATGGTCTTCCTCAATCTATGTAGATGGGAACTTAATTTGTGTTACCCCTCTGTGTCTAAAGCCAGTCTGAGGTGTCATAGGAGAGGAATTCACAGAAATAACTGTAGCAGAATGAGCGGATGGTGAGCCCAGCTCAGTTTTACTAGGGGAAAAGTGAAAATACAAAGCTATATTTCCTGTAATAAGGATGACCTGTAAAAGATGAGATATATTTTGGTAATAAGATGATGACAGTATCAGAGGCAGCAACTGAATGCTAACAGGAACAAAACCAAGCAGAAGTGATCAAATCAGAACGCGTGGACTGAAGCCATGGTTAGTATAAACCTGCACTGTTTCCTTGATTTCAATGGTGCTGCGCTGATTTATATTGACTGTGAATCTGGCCCGTAAATAAAGTATGTTTGCCTTGCAAGAGCATCTGAAAGAAGAAAAAGCTGTTTATCAGTCAAGATTGGTAAATATTAAACTTGTCAATGGTTCATTTGCCAAGGGGTTTCTTTTGTTTGTTTTTTTGTTGGTTTTGTTGCGTGATTTTTTTTTTACTATTTTACTTACATCTGAAAGGAAATTTTATAGCAAATTAATAATCTGTTCATTGCTGTCTCAACAGCCACTAGAGGGGAAAAGAGTTGTCTTAAAGTCTATTTAGTATGTTGTGCCTTAGCTATCCACTGCTCGAAGCCCAGAGGCAGCAGGAAAGTAGCTCGTGCTTAAATATACCTCTCAGAAGGGAGAAGCAGAAGGAGGCAGCTGTGAAGCCACAGAAACAGTGAATGGTTTCAGATACTCTTCTTCAGCACTATACTGCAGTACTGAGCATCTGGATGATATTATGAATGTAGCAATGATTTTTAAAGTGCTTCCTCTTGATGACCTGATGGATGCAGTTCCAAGAGAGTGCTGAAGCAAGATATTAAGTAGTATCTATATAAACTAGACCAAAACTATTCTCAAGTTAATTTACTTCTGCCAAGCTTTGAGGGAGTAAAATCGTTAACTTTGAAGAAAAGATTTTCTTCCCATACAGTGTTTTCTGTGTCCCTAGGGTATAAAAAGTAGCTGTTTCTGACAACCTTGAATTGATGTTATGGACATAATTTTGAAAGAAGCCACTCTTCCTTATTCACTGGGTTGCCTTGAGTTGATCCCGTTTGCCCTATTTCTGTTTCGTGCAGCAACTGAAAATTGAAAACAGCAATATTTTGCTTGATGGAGTAACCATCACAATTAATTTGAGCTGCCAAACGGAAAAGCTTTTTGGCAGTTTCAGATCTGTCAGTCTTTGGTAATGATAGTACTAGAGATCTGGTATTCTACCTTGCACTTCATGTGGGATTTGAAGGGGAGCGCACTTAGGAACATGAACTGTAGTGCTGCATTGGGCTGCTTTGATGTGCGATGACAGGTTGGGGCAGGTACAGGTGCACTATCAGAATGAGAAATGGTTACTTTTTCTTGGAAAGCCTTTTCTCTATCTGTCTTCTGCTAGTGGGAGACAGCATAAGCTTGTAAGTTGCTAGATAAGAAGAAATAGAAGAAATTTCTTTTCTTTTTCTTTTTTTTAATGGAGTCATTTGATTAAGAAACAGAAGAGCACTTGCACCTAAAAATCTTAACTTTGACCACTGTGAAGTATGCAGAATGTTTTAAGGAATGCAAGAAAATAAACAATGAAACCATTGGAGCTAAAGACAAAAGCAACACAAACCAATACTACTTCAGATTTCCTATAAAATTGATTTTTGAAAGAATCAGTATTTTCTATTCCCCTGAAAAGGAAAATAAATGACCAGCAAGATGGGAAAGGGAAGAAGAAAAAGCTCAAATACTTTGAAAGCAATTAATAAACTGGCCACACTTATAAAAGTTGGTCTAACCTGAGTGATTCAATGCTCAGACAGACAAAATTAAAACTAGATACATTTTATCCGCTGTCATAATGCGTAAGCACACTGACACGGCAGCTCAGCATTGTCTCATCCCTTCTCGTTTCTGTGTTATTTTTACAACCACTTTTCAAAGCACTGCACTTCAGCAACTGCTTCTGATAGCCATATCCTCGTATAAATCATTGGGAAAGTGTCTCGGAGGAGCTCACGAGGTTGCTGCGGGAAGAAGGTGCTCTGGCCTTGGCCATCCCAGCTCAGCTCAGATGGGCACAGGCACTCAAGACACGGCTGCTTGAGTATGGATTTGCAGTAACTGCATCCAAGTCAATGTGATACTGTCGTGATTTAACCCCAGCCAGTAACTAACCACCACGCAGCTGCTCGCTCACTTCCCCCCCACCCAGTGGGATGGAGGAGAGAATCAGAAGGAAAAAGGTAAAACTCGTGGGTTGAGATAAGAACAGTTTAGTAGAATGGAAAGGAAGAACATAATAATGATAATAACAATAATAAAATTACAATAATAATAAAAGAATTGGAATATACAAAACAAGTGATGCACAATGCAATTGCTCGCCGACCGATGCCCAGTTAGTTCCCGAGCAGTGATGTGCCCCCTCCTGCCCCAGGCCAGCTCCTCCAGTTTATATACTGGTCATGACATCACATGGTATGGAATACCCCTTTGGCCAGTTTGGTTCAGCTGTCCTGGCTGTGTCCCCTCCCAACTTCTTGTGCCCCTCCAGCCTTCTTGCTGGCTGGGCATGAGAAGCTGAAAAATCCTGGACTTAGTCTAAACTCTACTTAGCAACAACTGAAAACATCAGTGTGTTATCAACATTCTTCTCATACTGAACCCAAGACATAACACTATACCAGCTACTGGAAAGAAAATTAGCGCTATCACAGCTAAAACCAGGACAGATACTCATTTAAGATAGCTTGGTAATAATGACATTCTCTTCACTTTAATCTTGTACTATATCCAGAATATCATAATGTCTACAAAACCGAAATAGCTGAGTGCCTGATTCCTTTGCTTAGACACAGTCATGCTACAAATGCAACCAAAAGGGAGAAGCCAGTGACCAGAAAAGCAAGAAAATGGGCAATCTAATACAGACAACTGCACAGACAACTTCATCTACTCTGAATACCGTCTCGAGATGCATCTTATTACAAAAACAAGGGTTACCAGCTCTATTTAAACATTGCAATGAAGGGTACACCTACATGAAATAGTGTGGGTAATTACAAGTCTGCTTTTCAGATCTGTGCTCTGGAAAAAAATATGCAATTCATACAGCCCTTGGCAGAACAGAAGCACATCAAGTTAATATACCTTTTGCTCTTGCACAAGACATCTGCAACTTGACTTCCTAAACTACATCACTGGATTTGGCACCTTGCTAACAAACCGTACAGTTTCCCTCCAGTTGGGCAGCTGGCAAGATGAGCCTGTGTTTGCCTGTAATATGGAGCTTGTTTATACTGTTGTGTCTTTTGAGTAGTGAAGAGAGAGTTCAGGATCCTAAATTTTAGGATCACAGCCTCAGTTGGCATAAACCAATACACCTACACCACATTTCTAAACTTGTACAAAGTATAAAGGAAATACTGTGGAAAAAGGCCAATATGAGAGATGAGAAAACATTCGTTCTTCTTCACCGCATGCAGATACTCACACACTAAATATTAAATAGAAGAGAAGCTTAAAGCAAATCAACGGTTACCTGGGCAAACCTCAGCGTAGGGTTGGCTGGCAAGGGTCTTTCAGGCACAGCTTGGTGACATGGCAGTTGGGGAAGGGGTGGTAGGACTCGCTGCGGTGTTTTTAGTTGTGGCAAATCGTGTGTCTTCACAGGGTTACTAATGTCGATGATCTGATAAGGCAGCGGTCTTCTTGGACCATCTCTCTGCAAAACCAACCCCAACCAAAAGTTATAAACTTCAAGAGTTGACATAAGCAAGCATTGCTACTTTAATATCTATGTTATTCGCTTACTTTTGTCTTCTACTCTGCTTTTATCTACCTCTTCAACCAGAGAAGCAATTAACAGCTTCTGGAGTCCTACTCAAGCACCAATCCTTCACCATTCAGATAGATAATAGTGTTCTGGTGTAAGCCGGCTGGCTCTATCCTGGAGACTAAACTATTTCTTTTCTGCACTTGACATCTCCACCTGTCTAGAACTTGGAAGCCATAAATGTGTTTTGAAGCCTACATCTCCCATTTTACATATTGTTAGTTCTACATGATATTAAGCTCATGTAATAACTGTGTTCTAATAAATTACTTAAATGAGATCCAAATTACATAATATGTGGGTTTTTTTTCTTCTTTTTTTAAAAAACTATTTAAGGACTCACTTTTTGTATGTTTGTATTTTGTGGCTTCATGGTGAGATTTTTACTGAGAGACCTGGTATGAACATGATTAGGCTCAGATGAACTGGAAGGTCTTGCTGGACTCACAGACCTGCAATACAAACATATATTTATTGAAAGCAACATTCTGCTTTATAACATTTTTTTAACAGTAGCCTCTTTTCAGAATGAGATTTTTGCAAGGACTTTCTGACTTTTTATAGTAAACAAGGAAAGTAAAAATTGTCTAGTGCTCCTGCAAGAACAAAAATAAATATTGATTTTTTTGAAACCAGTAGTCTGTTAAATTAGCTTCTGCAATCTGTGGAAATGCAGCTTTGTAACACCCAAGAGACTATTCTAATGAATCTAGCATTTAAACAGTAATGACCACAAATATGAAAGTTTCAGCTCACTCGACTGAGTTTAGATAAAAGGCCATGCAATGTAATGAAACTATTTCAAGCAAATGAAAAAAAAAGGGCAATACTTCCTTTACTTCTTAATTTTTTATCACAAAAGAGGTATATAGTCAACCCCAAACCTACATTATTTACTGACAATCAATAAAGTTAAACTAAACCAGGAAAAACACCACTGTTAATACTTGGTGAATATTTTTGTTAAGGCTGGCTCTTTCTAACATATTCACACTGTTCTGTCATGAATGTCAAGATAAGAGCTGCCATGTTTACAGCTACTTTCTGTAATAAATCTACTAATTTCTATTCTACTAATATCTATTAGAATATAATTAGGGAAAATGATCCTACCTTAGCTTCTCTATTGTTGTCTTTTTACTTGTAAACAACCATCTCATGAACGTCTTCCTTTTCAGATACATGATTGATCCAGCAAAGATAAGGCACAGAATGGTTATCAACACTCCTATGGTTAAACTCTTATTATCTGCAACAAAACACATTGAGTTAACTTCTATCAAGAGCCATCTTTACTGAAATGTGTTGTGTATATGGAGGAGGACATTGCTGCCTGGCCCGGGTTTCTAACTGCAATGCAGGTGAAGTGAATAAACTATGAATGAAAGACTAATAAACTCTTATTTCTTCTAGCCTGATGCTTGAATTTTGGCCTGCTTTGAAGTTATTTCTTTAACATTGGGGAAAAATTGGTCTATTCTATTCTGGTCCAAACATGAACATCTCCATGTACTCTCTCTGCATCTATGGCCAGGTCCTGCTTAGGTTGTCATCTGCAAATGGGGCCGTAAGGTCTATGGGCTGTCGGCCTCATCCAGACCTTTTCCTGAGCTGCCAGGGTGGGAGGGAGACAGAGGCTGAGAGGGAAAGAAAAGGGACGGAAAGGCCTAGATCATGGTTTGGTAAAGTGCAAAATTTAAATATTCTGTCCCTCAAACATAAGCAGTAACCCTAGCTCCTTTAGAACCAGATTTTAAGGGTTTCATTGTGCTTTAACACCGGGCAAACAGTCTGAAATTTGGGCCACTGTGGTCCAGCCCACACGGCTGTCAAGTCGAATCTGGAGGCAAGCGAGGAGCCGAAGGAAAGACTTCAGCGACGGTGTTGTGTGCTCTGAGGGATGCAGCGAGGGGCTGCAGCCTGCTGTACTTGTTCCAGGTTTCAGAGTGCTTTAAGCTGCTTTAAGTACTTTCCTGGGACCTAAGTGAGGCACAATAGTGAGATGAACCCTGACGAGATGACTTGCAGCTGAAAGAAAGCCTGATGGCCTGTATCAGAAATAACGTGTCCAGCAGGAGCAGGGAGGTGACCGTCCCCGGTGCTGGGCACTGGTGAGGCCGCCCCTCGAGTCCTGTGTTCGGTTTG
>JANHGO010000012.1:4425735-4439513 GCA_024606505.1 Aquila spilogaster | reverse complement strand
ATTAATAATTTACAAGTACCTGAGCAAGTATACAGAGCACCATAGCACAGCACAGCACCAAAGGCAGTAGCTCAGAACTCTTAAAAAATAATGCTGTTTTAAACATTAAAAAGTCTAAGTATTGTCATAAAAAGGAACTCCAGCTGGAGTTGAAAGATAGTGCAAACTTCTGTCTTCACTTTTTAAAATAAAGGTGTCCGATGTCCTCATCATTTCACATCAGCAGCAGCATTGCTGGACCTGGGTACCGGCGGTGGGTGCTTGGGAGCAGGTCTGTTAGAAAGAGAACAGCAAGTTGTTACTTAAACTTTTGTTAGGTCTCACTGCCAGTACCATGCCTGAGTCATGAAGAATAAATGGCAACACCTCATGGTGAAAGAAGTGGCCCAGCAGCCTCCTCCTCTGAGCTCAGGTGTTAATTGCTGCCTGGCCAGGGGGCAAGCTCAGTGCTTCAGGTGTTGTCCTTTATTTCTTTGGGTGCTCATCAGTTTTGCACTCCTTCAAAAACACTGCTTCACATCGCAGAGTAGCAGTTGGTTTGAAACTATGGAAGCAGTCAGCTGGAAATACTATTACTTCCAGATTACCCTACTAGAAGACAGCCAGGAGCTTAATCAAAGCACAGTCTTATGGTCTTTTTGCTAGAAGTATTAGGAAACTAACTTGACTCTATTTTGTGAGCAATGATAAATGCCTCAGTAGAGGAATTCCTATGGTTTAAAATACTACTTTCATCTTCCCTGCAGGTCATAGAATCACAGAACTGTAGGGGTTGGAAAGGACCTCTGGAGATCATCTAGTCCAACCCCAGGTATTTGTAGGAATATGAAGAATATTGGGTAAGGAAGTAACAATTACTTTTATTTTTTCCTAAAGCAATTGGAATTGTTGTATAAACAGCCGTTAGCAGCAGCAAAGTCAGAAATTTTAGGTGCAGAGAGACTTGTATACAAGCTCTAAGAGGAAGCCATCCAAGACTAGATATTGGTTTTGAGAACTGGAGGACACAGTGATACTTATGAACATAATGACATATGGAATACCCTCTTAGAAGAAGGTGAATGACCTCAGCAAGTGTTGACAAAAAAGTTGGAGGGAAAACAGTAAATTTGTTACCAGGTGATGCTCAGATAATGTAATTCTGTCTTCCTCATTGTGCAATACTGTGGCACAGTATCACTGTATGATGTTTTCACACAGCTGGGAATGGGAAAGCATACTCTAGGAGAAATACGACGGGGTTGTTAAAGCTTTCTGCGCTGCTCAGACCTATGGTTTGACTTACTGCAGTTTGCCTACAACTAAGCTGCCTCTTGCATGTATTTCTTTAGGGGCTATGCATAGATTAATAATAATCTTGTGTAGTTTTCACCAGGCAAAGAGTCTAAACTGCACTGCCTGGCAGCATTCTTTTTGTCTAGGTGTTCAAATTCAAGCTTTTGTAAAAAAAAAAAATCAGCCAGAAAATTTTCATTGTTTCCTTTGTAATATAGTACAATTGAAAATCTCTGTTGCAACTATTTGCCCGTTGTGGTTCTTTTCTTGGTTTCCTATCCACTTGACTTACTATGTGCCCTTTAATTTACATACACACTTATATATTTGTAAATACACCAATACACTCTTTCCTGTACAGTGAAACTCCTGCATTTCTCATCCTTTCATCTTGAGTGATACCACACTTCATTACTGTTATGGAATGGATTACCTTCTGATAGCTGCGAAATATAAAATAATGACAAAACCTCTTTACAAGCAGTGCCTGCCTGTAAAATATTTCTGATTTAGTGAAATAATCCATACATCAGACTTGCAGACTTGCATGCATTGTTGAGCCTTTAAATCTTGATTATACTTTTTCCCTCTGCAGCTCTAGTAGGGATTGTCATTTCACTTCTAAATTGATTTTATTTTCTTTAAGCATCAGTTTTCGGATGCATATAACCTTTTTGGTGAATATTTGGGGTATTATTTTTGGATGATATAATGTTCTGCCGTGAAATGTGCGAACAGAAAACTGCTTTTATTGGTGGCTGACTTTAAGAGCAACGTTCAGTTCTCCGCCTGATTCTGTAGGTGGGATGGCTGAATAGGACTTTTTTGCTGCAAGAGTTTATTTCTTTAGAAACCGGTACTTATTGACTACTTTCTCTTACAAGGAATAGCAAGTAGTAATTGGGCAGTCAGCCCTCCATCTGCATCATAAATCCTTTTAGTCCTGTGGAAGTCAGCGCAACTGTGCCAATATACTCTTGGTGGGAATCAGACCAATACCTGGCTTTACTATGAACAAATAGAAAATATTTGTTGCATATCTCTCAGCAACAGTTACAGCTCCTCAGAGCATAGAGGATCTGCTCTAAGACATTTTAGACCTGTCAGTGCCGTGCTACAAGTCAAGCCATGGTGAGGAGGAGAACCAACCTTACAGGAGCAATGTGAGGCAGCGCTCTTGTGTGTCCAAGCCCTGGGGTACACGTGCTGTTATAACGAGCTTTGGTCAGGGGATCTGCTGGTAGAGGCTTCCGAGGAGGGTTTGGCTTGTGGTTTTCCTATAATAAAACAGAAACACACCGTATTAGTCTTTAAAGCTGTTATAACAGACAACATATCAACCATCAAGCTAGAGCGAGGCTAAGTTCAGCGTAGTTGTAGATGCATTTAGGTGAGCATACTGTAACATATTTCTGATAAGCAGGCACCTACGTTTTAAAACGAAGTTTTCTATTTTAGGGATTTTGTTTCTTTTGAATCTTTATTTTAGAAATAGTGTGTGCATCCAGACTGGAATTTCAGATTACTTGGTGGTAAAGGAAGAACAACATAGACTGAATACATGCAGTTGTAACAGAAGATACAGAGAAAAGTTGCAGAACTAGCAATGACATTAAAATGCAGATTAAGATGAGCACAGAAGCAAACTGCTCAACTCCAGTTTGAACTGGGAACATCTGTGATTTTCTTTTTGTTTAGAGATGCTGCTGTGCTTTCATTCAGTGGAATTACATGATTCATTAATAGGGAACAGAAGTCATCTGCTGTCAGACATGAGCTCATGTCTCTTCTGTGTGGTCCCTGAAGTCCTGCAAACAGGGCAGGGTGTCTGTGGTCTTCATTATGAAGAACTGGGACAGATTAACTGGCTTGTCCCACAAAGACTCTCCAACGTACCTCAGATCTCCAGATCCATCTGCCACGGATCTCACCATGTTTCTCTAAAAACACTGCACAGAGTAATTTTACTCTTCACTGTTAGTTTGCTGTAACTGGTACGGTTGACCAAAAAGAAACAAGAGCTCAGAGGCATAATTTAAAGATCCCCTGAAAAATGTAATCAAAACAGACCCTGGGAGGCATGAATTACTCATGAATAAAACATTAGTTTTCACCCTTCGTTTTGAGCATCCCTTTGTTTCCTTACTTCTTGTGACAAATGTTTTACTCTTTCAGAAAGGAAACACAGGGTAACTATCAATAGGCATTTTAAGAATAGATTAAAACAAACAAAAAAAATAATGTAGGGAATGAAAGACTTTCTGAGCAGCCCAGAGCAGCCAAGGACTAATGGGTCTGCACCACAGAATCATTAAGGTAGGAAAAGACCACTAAGATCATCTAGTCCAACCATCTACCCATCACTACCGTACTCACTAAACCAGGCCCCTCAGTGCCACATTGGTTGTTTTTTTTTTTCCCACCTTTTTTTTGGAGAAGGTGAAGCTGGCTGGAACAGCCAACCTATGTGTGCTGAGTTTGGACAGCCCTTCATCAGGACTTGGCCATGGAGTGAGCATCTCCTGTGGCTGAGCATGAAGGTAAACTTGAATGCCTTACCCAAGTGAATTCTTTTGGTTCTCTTAGCTCCTCATGTGAATGTTTATTCTGAAGATGCTGACACATCATTCATACTACAAAGGTAATTTTGATGGGTACCAGCTGAACACCTAGTTTCATTTCCTGACCAGCCTAATGTGGCTGGGAGATTAATACTGACTGTGAATCTGGGCCCTCAATAAAGTATGTTTGTGTTGTGAAAGCACCTGAAAGAAGCTGTTTATTAGTTTAGTTAAATATTAAATATTGTTAAATATTAAACTTGGCAACAGTTTATTTGCTGCTTCTCCTGTTTGTTTTATTATTTTTTTAAACTATTTTAATTAAATCTGAGAGGGAATTTTACTATGAAGTAATAATTCATTCATTGCTGTCTCAATGGCCACTAGAGGGGAAAAGACTTGTCTTACAGCTCACCTTGTACGTTGTGCCTTATCTAGCCACTGCTCTCAGCCAGAGGCAGCAGGAAAGGAGCTCCTGTGCAAACACCTCTCAGATGAGAGAAGCTCATCTGACAAGGCAGACAGAAGCAACAGAAACAGTGAGCGGTTTGGGGGTACTCTTCTTCAGCAGTGTCCTGCAACACTGAGCACCTGGATGATATAAACGATGAATGATTTTTAAAGTGCTTTCTCTTGATCTGCTGGATGCAGTTCCAAGAAATTGGTGCAGATGCAATATTTCAGAGCATCAATGTAAATTAGACCGAGACTATTCTAAAGCTAACTTACTCCCTCTAAACTTTGAGGGGGTAAATAGCTAACTTGGGAAGAAAATGTTTTCTTCCCATACAGTCATTTCTGTGTCCCTATAAAAAGTAGTTATTTCTGACAATCTTGAATTATGTTGTAATTCTGAAAGAACGCACTCTTGCTCGTTCTCTAAGTTGCCTTGAGTTGATCCCATGTTTGTCTTGCTTCTGTTGCATACAGCAAGTGAAAATTGAAAACATCGATATTTTGCTTGATGGAGTTGCAATTAATTTCAGCTGAAAAGCTTTTTTTTGCAGTTTCAGCTCTGTGAGACTTCGGTAATGATGGAGCTGGAGAGCTGGTATTCTGCTTTGTGGGGTTTGAAGAAATGGGCACGTACTTAGGGAGAGGAATTGTATGGTGCATTTGGTCACTTGGCATTTGCTGTGGCCGGATGGGGCAGATGTACTATCAGATTGAGAAGGAGTTCCTTTTTCTTGGATAGCCCCTTCTCCATCTGTCCTCTGCTAGTGAGGGGTGGCTTGTACAGTGCTTGATGAGCTTTTTTTTAATGAACCATTTGATTAAGGAATAGAAAATCACTTGTACTTCAAATACTAATTTTGACCAATGTGAAACATGCAGAATGTTCTATGAAATGCAAGGAAACAAACAGCAAAATCATCAGAGCTAAAGACAAAAGCAACTCCAACCAGTACCAGTCCAGATCTCCCATAAAACCCATTTTTGAAAGAATCAATATTTCCCATTCCCTTGAAAAGGAAAATAAATGACTAACAGGATGGAAAAAGGAAGAAGAAAGAACTTGAATACTCTGAAAAAGATGAATAAACTGTCTCTACTTTTAAAAGTTGATCAAATCTGAGTGATTCAATGTTCAGACATCCAAATTAAAACTTTCTACACTCTCTTCTACTGCCATAATATGTAAGCACAGTGGCACGGCAGCTCAGCATTGTCTTATCCCTTCTTACTTCTTTGCTCATTTTGCACCCACTTTCCAAAGCACTGCAATTCAAGAGCTGTTTCTGAGAGACACATCCACCTACTAACCACTGGGAAAATGCCTCAGGACCAGCTCACAAGGTTGCTGCATGAAGAAGGCACTGTGCTTGGCCATCCTAGCCAGCTTGCTAGTAGGCACAGTCCCTTGAACCACAGCTGTTTGAGTACAGATTTGAAGTGCACACAGGCCAATGTACTGCTCATTTAAGATAGCTTGGCAGTAATGGCATGCACTTCACTTCAATCTTGTAATTTATCCAGAACAGCATAATGTCTGCTAAACAGAATTAGTTGGATGCCTGATTCCTTTTCTAAGACTCAGTCATGCTACAAATGTGACTGAAAGGAAGAAGGCAGTGACAAAAAAAGGGCAATGAAAAATACAGAACTGCACAGACAACTCCAGTTACCCTGCATACTGCCTTCACATACGTCTTATTACAAACCAGCTCTACTCAAACATTGGAAGAAAAGGTAGCTCTACATGAATTAAGTGTGGACAATCAGAAGTCTTTCTTTTGAGACCTGTGCTCTGTAATAACCCAACAAATCTCACACCCTTTAGAGACACTGAACTACAAGCTAATATACATTTTGTTCCTGGGCAAGATATTTGTAATTTGACTTCTTCAGCTAGATCATTACATCTGTCACCTTCCTAACAGCCCCTGTGGCTTTCCCTCTGGTTGGACAACAGGAAGGATAAGTCTGGGTCTGGCCATGACATGGAACTTGTTCGTACTGCTTCGTGGAACTTCGGGATTGCTGCTTCCATTGGCAGAAACCAATATAGCCTTAGTACATAGTACATTGTACTAAGTAACATAGTACAATGGTTTCTTAAGCCATCATTATTACCTACATCCTATTCCTATGGTGCAAAAAGTACAAAGAAAAGACTATGGCAAAAGGCCAGCGGGAAAGATGAGAAAACCACTTCATACTTATTCGTCATGTGCAGATATTCACACACTCAATGTCAGTCAGAAGTTAAGAGGAGCTCCGTGGTTACCTGGGAGAGCCTGAGCGTGGGGTTGGCAGGCAGGGGCCTCTCAGGCCCAGCTTGGTGGCAGGGTGGATGGGGAAGGGGTGGCAGGACACGCTGCGGGGTCTTCAGCTGTGGCACATGGTGTGTCTTCACCGGGTCACTGATGTCAACGATCTGATAGGGCAGCGGGCGCCGTGGGCCATCTCTCTGCAGAAACAACCGACAGCCATAAACTCCGGGAGCTGATACAAGAACTATGCCTCTAAAAATCTATGTTATATGTTATTTAAATGAGATTCATAACTTCTTTCTAACGCCTTAGAGACTTACTTTTAGCATGCTTGTATTTTGTGGCTTCATGATGAGATTTTTACTGAGAGATGTGGTACGAACGTGACTGGGCTTAGATGATCTGGAAGATCTCGCTGGGCTCACAGACCTGCAATACGAGCGTATAGGTACTGAACACAACAGTCTGCTTCACGGCGCTTTTTTAAACAGTAATCTCTTTTCAGAATGAGATTTCTCAAAGACTTGCTGACTTTTTACAGTAAACAAGGAAAGCAAAAATTCTCTAGTGCTCCTGCAAGAATGAAAATAAATATTGATTTTTTGGAAGCCAGTAGTCTGTTAAATTAGCTTCTGCAATCTGTGGAAACGCAGCTTTGTAACGCCCAAGAGACTCTTCTAATGAATCCAGCATTTAAACAGTAATGACCTCAAATACGGAAGTATCGGCTCACTCGACTGAGTGTAGATAAAAGGCCACGCAGTGTAATGAAAGTATTTGATACAAACAAAAATAAAGGTAAGACTTCCTTCAACTTCAAATTTTTTTCATCAAAAAAAGAGGTACTCAGTCAAACCAAACCCCATATTATTACTGACAATCGGTGATGTTTAACTAAATCAGGAAAACACTGCTGGGTGAACATTTTTAAGGCTGGATCCGTCTAAAGCATAGTCAGACCATTCTGTGATAAATGCTGAGGTGAGATTGGCTGTGTTCACGGTTATTTGCTACTCATATCCTTAAAGATAATAATAATAATACGGAGCATAATTACAGAAACCAATCATACCTCAATTTCTCTATTGTCGTCTTCTTACTTGTGAACAGCAATCTCATGAGAGTCTTCCTTTTCAGGTACATGACTGACCCAGCGAAGGTAAGGCACAGAATGGTGATCAGCACTCCTACGGTTAAACTCTTATTATCTGCAACAAAACACAGCCAGTTAACTTCTACCAAGAGCCATCTGTACTGAAACGTGCCCTGTACTGCTGCGGCCCAGCCCTGGTGACTGTCGTTCCAGAGTGCTTTAAGCTGTGAAGTGCATTGCTGGGACCTAAGTGAGGCTCAGCAGAAATGCAAGCCCTGGCTGGACAACTCCCAGCTGGAAGCAAGCCTTATTTTTAGGAAGGGGTAAGCAGCAGCTCTGATACTGATAGGCTATGATCATCGCCCGGAGGAGGGGATGTTGTGGTTCTGCAGGACTGCTGACCTAAAAGCGCACCCTCCCACAGCAGGAGATGCATCTTTAAACTTTGTTCCAGTAACCTATTGTCACTGTCTCAGCCTTATCCTGGTGGAATTTCAGCCAGCTGGCTTTCCCCCTGCAACAGGGTGGGGGAACACAGTCAGCAACAACGTGGGACCTGATGAGTGTGAAGTGCTGCAGAGCAATGCATCCCCCACCATTTCTAGAAGATGAATAAAATCAATAAATGTAGATTATGCAATTTAAGTTAATTAACTTCTCCACTTAATAATTAAATATTTTAGACTTCTTTATAAGAAAAACACACGGTCAAACACCTGGGTTTACTCCGAGTCAGCCGGGTGAAATCAGTTACTAAATCCTAATGAGACCACGTCCCATGTTTGATGAAGATAAATGCATTTTATTGCGCTAATCCTTCAGTAATTTGATTTAGAGATGTGCAAACTTCTCAGATCATCCCAATCACCCTGTCAAGGAGAGCTCATACTGAAACCCAAATGTCAAGGATAGAAACTAAGGTCCTCTAGCAACTTCCATATTTGTTTATTCCCAGCGTTATTAAATGCAGCGCTGTCTTTAGAGAAAAATGGTCAAAATACCACACTGTGAAAACAGTTTCCTGTTGAATTGGAGCATTAACTTCCGAAACACAAACTGCAAGAATTATAAAAGATAACCTGTATTTGTCTTCGGTTAGCGTTGCCTATGCAGCACGTCACTATAATGTATTTGTAGCTCCCTAGATACTTCGATACAAGATAAGCTGGAAAGGGAATATAATGGTTCAGAGCAAATCTGAGCAGAAGAACATTTAACACACGGGTAGTCGCACTTGTTCAGTGCCTGAGCACCGCTGCTTTGCTATCTTACCAGCTGGTAGGTATTTAAAAAAAATACCTTTCAGCAGAGGAATCATAATGTGCCGCTTTGTCATGGAAATGACAGTGATGTCATAAATCCAACACTGCGATTCAGCGCAGGATCTGGCACGGAGAGAATACAATCCATTTTGGTTTTGAACGGCATTATTCATGTGAAAATGGGCAGATCACTTTCCAGCAAGTTTGAGGTTATATATGGATATGTGAGCAGGCTGCTGGCCCTGTCACTTGCTCAGACATAAATCAGAAATATCTCTATGGAAGTCACTAAAGTTACAGTACAGTGGAGAAAAATTGGCGAGTGATGATTATCAAATTCTATAAAATTGCACTACGTGTAGAAATAATCCCTTCCGAGGCTGGCCAGAGATGGAGGCAGATACTAATGCCAATGTTCCGCAGACTGAACAAGGGGAAGCTGAAATACAAATTACAGAAAATCACTTGTCCTATTGCTATCATATGGGAATTTCTGCTTAACATGCAGAAGCTTTCTTATAAAATGTAGTTATAAACTGATACAATCAGAAATTGTCTACGTTCCACAATGCAGAGATATAAAAACAATAGTGAAATCCTTCTAGAAGCACAGTATCAGTTATACTTCTGATTTTTCCATGCGCAGAAATATTGTATGTCTCACCTTTGCGGTGTGCAGCGGTCTGTAGGCACACACCACAGCAGTGCATGCAGTCAGGCTGTTCTATCCCAGCGTTCTCAGAAGAACATTCCAGAGCATGGCACAGCTCAGGGTGAACCCAGAGCAATGCAGCATTCCCCAGCCATGGCAACAGCGACCACGCATGGGGGCCTGCCCTTGGCTTAGGCCAGTACCACGTCCTGCACATTTCAAGGAGCTACTAAGTCATGGAATCATAGAGTGGCTTTGGTTGGAAGGGATATTAAAGCCACGCACACTTCTCTGGGCAGCCTGTGCCCTCTCAGTAAAGAATTTCTTCCTCACATCTAACTAAACTTGATCATATACTAAACTTGATCGTATACCTTGAAAAAAAGGAGATGAGATGAGATGAGATTCACCAGGACTACCGTGCTTTTAGTTAAGCAAGGAGTGCGATGCACTCAGCTGGCTTCAGCTTTGCTTCACCAGATTTGCAAATTGGTACCAACGCATTTAGAACAAGCCATTTGATTTTCCCGACTTCCTGCGGTCTCGTAAGCTCATTGCTCACAAGGTGACATTTCGCATTTCCATTCTTTATCATGGAAGCAAGAGGTAAAGCATGAATTACTACCCACCTGCTTGCCTGATGGGCCCGCTGTCCACGCTGCCTCCAAAGCCTGGCTTGTCACAGTACGGGGGGGCCCAGTCAGCCTCACAGTGACAGTTCTTCTTGTTGTTGCAAACCTTCAAAAGGAAAGACAGACAGCCTAACATGAAAAGGATTCTGCTGTATAGCTGGGAACAGCACCAGCCAACAGTGCCTCTTAATCAGCTGGTGACACATCTGAACGAAATAAAGCTCCCGACACAAAAGGGATGTACTGCTATTTGCTCCTTGTCACAGCTAGGATGGCACAAAGCAACTCCAAATACAAGGGGGGAAAAAAAAACAAGCGTTATTATTTATGTAGCAGGTAATAGTTTGAGTTGCACCAGCTGACAACTTCAGTAACCACGAGGATAATCAGACACCGCTTAAGTCTTATTCTCTCTTTGCCTCCAGCAGCAACATTATCTGCTTTCTAACTTTTGTTCCTTCTGCCTTCACAGGAACAGGAGCTGCTCCGTGCTGTTAACACCATAAAGCTTTGTCAGCTCACTTGATTGCTCCTATCCATCAAGGTCTCATGCCAGACCACACGCTGATTTCTCCACTGCTCAGACCCCCAGCTTTGACATGCAACAGTTGCTGGAAGAATGTGTGAAACTGGACACAGGGGAACTACCCCTTTGGTATCGTGTTTGCATGACCTATATAGACACACAGAATCACACAATGATTGGAGTTGGAAGGGATCTCTAAAAGCCTGCGATGAATGGGGGAACCCACAGCTACATCAGGTACTCAGAACCCATCCCCTGACCTTGGGTGCCTGCAGGGATGGGCACCACCACCTCTCTGGGCAGCCCATGCAGTGCTTCACCACCATTATTGTACAAAACTTCTTCCTTGTATCCAATCTAAATCTCCCCTTCTTTAGTTTGAAACTGTTTCTCCTTGTCCTGTCACAACAGACCCCGCTGAAGGGTCTGTCCCCTTCTTTCTTTATAGCCCTTATGATCTGCCACCACCACAGAGAAAACACAACCGATCAACAGACAGATTTATAAGACACCAGTTAGTTCATGGGAGTTCACAGATACGCATTTTCTGGCAAGGTCAGCTGGCAGACTGTCAGAAAGACCATACTGGCTGCATCTGCAGAGTATTAAGAGTATTAAGAGTATTAAGAACATCGTTTGCATAGGTTAGCCTTGCTATGGTTATGTAATATGCAAAAAGAAATGATTTACTTTTCAAACACAGCAAGATGATAGTTGAAAATATCATTCGTTAAGTATTTATTTTTTAATTACAGCTCTAGAGGAGTTCTCCTCCACAATTCCATGAGGTCCTCTCTGGATACTCGGGAGTCCCCATAGGCTCTCTGTCATGCAGGCATAAAGACGCCCGCCTAAGCTGACAGTTACTCCGGCGTAATGGTAAGATGCAGCACCATCAACACTGCACGTTTATGAATTCAGGATGATAAGTTACAGTAAATTAAAATCCCTTCACAGGAAAGGACAGAGAATTTCCAGAGCTTTTCTCAGAAACAAACAGATCATTAGAAAATCAAGGTTAACAATAAGGCATGACGACATGATTAACATTTCCATAATATAAACTAGCTTTCAGAAGACTTTGCTCTTAGTAGTTGATATCGGATTTTTCATCCTCTGTCACCATACCATTCAACTCATCAGTATGCTTTTACTTCAGTGCTTTTTTCACATATCTTAATTCAAATGCATATTTTAGCTTTGCTGGGCCCACACAGAAACTGTCTTTTTTGAAATGTTAATGGAAACTTTTCATGAAGGAAGGTTAGACAAAATTTCTTTGAAGACGACAAAGTTCCTTTTTATCACCGACTGTTAATTAAGAGCGAGATAATTACTAACTGATAAATATTTCTTTGTTAAATAAAAATAATTTCACTTCTATTAGTTCACATAAAGGACACCAAAAATTGAAACACATAAGAAAAAAGTACTGCAATGACTTTGACTGATATATTACTTTCTGGCTGGATCAGGCCTTGGGCAACCTGATCTAGCTGTGCATGTCCCTGTTCATTGCAGAGGAGCTGGACTAGATGACCTTTAAAGGTCCCTTCCAACTCTAAGGATTCTATGATTCCATTCTATAATTACGAAGAATCATAGATCTCAAAGGTATTACATAAAATCATTCTTGTCCAGTACTTATTGACCCTAAAAAAAAAAGAAAAGGGTTCTTATAGTGCTTACTCCTCGTCCATGGCACTTTGTTGCACATTTATGCACACCAAAAACACTTGTATTCTGGCACCGGCGATTAAGGCAAATCTGCAAAATAAGAAAAGAGGAATTTTACTAGGAACAGAACTGCTAGTGGTCATCATAGAAACATTAAAGCTGGAAAAGACCGCTAGGATCCCCAGACCCAACCCAAGGCCACCCCTACCATGCCCACTTCCCTCATCCCTCAGTGCCACATCCCCACAGTTCTGGAACACATCCATGGACAGCGACCCCAGCACTCCCTGGGCAGCTGTGCCAGTGCCTGACCACTCTCTCTGAGACGTTTTTCCTAATATCCAACCTAAAGTGTGCTCTGTGTCCCTCTCCAGCTTAATATACCTGTTCATCTGCCAATGGCTGCTTTAGCACTTACAAAGGTTTCCCAGCACACATCCTGTATCGACAGCATTCCATTGATAAAAAGATAAGGACATCAACCTTAGGTATTTTCTTCACTATATGCCTTTTTAAGCCAACTAGGTCAAAATCTGTGAAATCTGAATATTACTCTTGGTTAGCACCCTGGCCAATACTGAGTTTTGACATAGCTTATATTTGGTTTTCTTTCAACACCAATTAAAAACCGCCAGCTATTTGCCCTTCTTTTCAGGACTATGAATGCATTGAGTAGGATTTGATGCATAGTTCTGGTTTATACCAATGGCACAGTACTCATATACGTCAGTGCAGAATGTGGACCCAGAACTGCCTGAATATTCACCTGACCTCATTGACACATACGGGCTCATTACTGTTCTTCAGCAAAACTGAGACTTTTCTGACAGTTCTCCCAAGCTAAATGAACTTTGGTGTCAAATATAAAACAGCCAAGCATAAAGTATAATAACAACCTTCTAGGAAATGGAAGTAAACAAATAGTGTGTGTAAAGTGCTCAGATGCACAATTCCTTGTTTTCCAATCTAGAAACTTTTACTCTGCCAAAACAGACGAAAACTGGGGTAAAGCAAGATTAGCATCACCAAATAACACCACCGAGCAGTCACATGACTGATGAGGATATCAGTAATGGGAAGTTATCCTACTCTGAACTGTGAACAAAGAAGAAATGAGGACTGGAATGACTGTTACTATCCTATATCGACCAAATAAAAAAAAAAATAAAAAATAAAAACCACTGCACAATTTTATTCCTCTTTAACTCCAGCTCAGTTCAGTAGTACGAAAAGTCAGTCACAATAATTAGCATTAAGCAGGGAAAAGTGTTGAAGGAGACGACAGGGATGCTTAATCAGGGCACTTATCCCCTGGGGAGAAGGAAAAATGGAAAGGAAATTAGAGTGAATTGGCATCAACATGCACGCATGTAGAGAATATGGTCT